>VOQJ01026040.1:0-25596 GCA_015052665.1 Apistogramma diplotaenia | reverse complement strand
CTTGATTGATCCATAAAAGCAGAACTGGAGCATTCAGGGTGGATCAGCTGGGATGTTAACACACACCTGAATGCTCCAGTTCTGCTTTTATGGATCAATCAAGTGCATTTGATTAGCAGCACCTGGCTGCATGTGTTCTCTAATTCCTATGGAAGCAGTGACGGTGTGCTTTCTTTTCAGTCCTGCACATGCAGCATTTATTCTTCTTTCCATGTAAAGATATCAGCATGCTTCTCTGTTTGTTAGAGTGTAACCTGCTCAACCTTCAAGTGATCAAGTTGAGTCCTTTCTGAGCCCAGCTGTGAAATCACTGCTGTGATATTAATCATATGTTTTCCCCCATGAATTCCTCCACAGTTTCTCCTCGTTTTCTCCTGTTGGAGCGGCAGGGTAATGCAGAATTCTGTGGAAATATATGCATGTTTTCTTTTTACAATATGGGCGTCTAATCACTGCATTGTGACGTGTCCTCTGAACACACTGGAACAAGATAAAGAGATATCCTGACGTGCACACGCAGGAGCCGAGCGGGCAGGCGGGACAAACGTGCAGCTTTCAGGCCTGTTTGCCACCCAAACACGCTGTCCCTCACAGCGATCCGTGTGCGGATCAACAGTTGGTGGCTTTCAGAGGCAGGTGCAGTTTCAGGCCACACAGCCAAGTATGGCATAAAGATCTGTTGGAAACATCATGCCAAAGCTCCCCTTTTACATAGAAATGATTGAAACTGTCAGAGATGGCAGAGCATGTGAGAATATTGGTCACAGATAAAGGAAATAGGTAGATAGATAGATAGATAGATAGATAGATAGATAGATAGACTCCTCACAATGCACAGAGATCTGAGGCTCTAGAAGCAACAGAAACAGGGAGCATGAAGATTAGTGAGGACCCTCTGAGGTGAGCTGCTCCAAGACAGCTGAAGACAGACAGACAACCAAACCTCTGCGTCGACAGACAGAGGAAGAGGCTGATATCAAGAAATCCTACCAGTGTCTGGAAGAGGCTGGCCTTAAAGACAGCACAGACGCTCTGGTCATGGCAGCACAAGAACAGGCTCAAAGCAGCAGATCCACAGTCGTCTACCACGGCCCACAGGGTGCCCCTGACATTATCCAGCACATAGTAGCAGGATGTAAGTTGTAAGCTGGGACAGTGTGTACTGAGAGGCACAACCAAATGGCTGGGACAGTATGCCACCAAAGCTGGTTTAGAATGCCTTTATTGTTATTATACAGCTGTACAATGAGATTGGAGGGTCACTCCCATTCAGTGCATAACCAAAAATACAGAATAAAATAAATGGTTACAAGATATAGCTATAAAAACAGTGATGGTAATATACATATGTTAGGTGTTAGGTACATATGTGAAAGGTAGAGTCCAAAGTGGCCCCATTGGTGATAGAAGCGTTAGGAGCTGTAACCCTGAAGGTGGAAGTGTCTCCAGCAGATGCAGGCCCACCGGCCCAGCTTAGCAGAACCGTCAGACTCACGGGCCTCTGGTACTGACACACATTCTGTTTGTTAATTACACTTAAGTCACACTTAAATCCGGTTCAAAACAAGAATAAATAAGGGCTTTATTTGGACTTCGATGATCATGAATCCATGTCACTATAGACAGTTAGCGATAGAGAGTAATTTATTCATCCCCAAGGGGAAATTTCTTTGCAGCAGCAGCAGCAGTGCACATAATAAATGTATCTATGTACGCATGTAATGTATGTAATTATATTATTGCAGTATTGTTAGTAACTGTAGTTACATGATCTCAAAGGAACAAGTGTCGCCCTCCGCCGTCTGTAAAAGCAGGTTTCTAAGACTTCGCAGTAACAAGTCCTTTCGCGCAGGCTGACATTACCTAATACCGAGCCGGCTGCAGCGCTAGTCTCGCGAGATCCTGCGAGGCGATAAGTTGAAGAAACATGGCGACGTCTAATTTGTTAAAGGTAAGAAGCTCCTGAATAAATCGCATTTCCCGTATTTGCGCGCTCGTTTAGACTCTTCGTCTTCATATATTTTGACGCTGCTAATGCAGACACGTGCTGCCGTGGCCCTGTTTTATATATACATGCGCGCTAATATTTAAATACGCGGATTAAATGCACACATAGGTGCGCCTGAAGTCACAGTTGTCACCGCGGTCGTCTGTTATGTCGGAGTCCGTTTGCTCCGGTCATTTATGGTTTCCAGCAGAGCAGAAACGGAACCGAGTCCGTCTCCTGTGGTTCTTCACTCGGACCGAACCGCAGCCGCTAGCCGGCCACCTCAACCCGGTGACGACGAACCAACAACCAGAACCAGCACCGGCCGGAGAGCATGGGAAACACGGCTCGGAGACGAAATAGACCTCGACGCAGCTCCTCCGTAAACACGCTGTCTTTGACCCGTTTTTCTTAATTAAACCGAACCCGTCAAATCTACAGCTGGTCTTCACCGTTTCTTTGAGCAGCAGATGCTAACAGCCGACGGGACGCGTGCAGATATGTCCTAAACATAATTATTCATTAACATAAACGTAACCACCTGACAGGCTTTACTCCCCTCCCCCACCTCACCCTTGACCCTGGCCGCTGTCACGCTGCTGGGAGACCTGATGACTGATATGATCTCTGCAGCGTGTCCCAGAGTCTCCTCCACCCAGGAGGTGTCATAGGTGGGGTCCTCGGGTGGAGGAGGAGCAGCAGCAGCTCCACGCCAAGTGCCTCCTAAATCACTGAGCTCCTTACCCCATCTCTAAGGCTGAGCTCAGAGAGCCTTCTGAGGCATGCCAGAACCCAAGGCTGTAGGTGGGGTAGGAACGTAGACTGGGCCGATCTACATCAGATTATGAGCCGGTGGAGGAGCTGCCGGGGAACAAAGGGACCCAGATAGCAGCGCTCTGTGTGGACCACAATTCTCCAGTTTTACCTTATCGAGGTTTTTAAAACGGCCAAATGATGAGGTTGGGAAGTTTTCAGCTGAGCAGAAACATGACAGAGTCCATGAATGCTGGTAAAAACATGGCTGATTGCTTTAAAATAAACCCGAGTCTACTACGCTGATGTGTCCGTGCCGTATGGCTGTTGTATCTCCTGCTGCCCTGTTGGCCATGACACTCATGAAAAAGAGACTTTTAATCTCAGTGAGACTCACCTGATGAATAAAGGATGACACGGGCTGTTTTGCAGGAGTCCATCTTAACGATGTTTCTAAATTTGCAGAGGCGTCTCGTCACCTGTCATTCACTGTGAGACTTCCACTTCAGTCACTTTGCAAACTGGTCAGATATCAGATCTAAATGAGCGCAGCTGAGCAGCAGATGGTTCCTTAAGTATTACATGACTGTTTCTATAAACATGCTAAAAACTGTGATCGCAGCCGCTGCCTTCATTTGTCTGTATTTGTCTACTTCTGCACAGTCTTGTTTCTGTCTTCACACCTCTGTTCTCATGGCTGTTTTTCTTCCTCCCACTCCCACCCATCCTGTGTCTCTCCTCCAGAACAAGGGGTCCCTGCAGTTTGAGGACAAGTGGGATCTGATGCGGCCCATCGTCCTCAAGCTGCTCAGACAGGAGGCTGTCACCAAGCAACAGTGGTTCGACTTGTTCTCGTAAGAGATGCTCTTTTGCTCTGTCCGTCAGTGACCAGTGACGCTGCTGCAGCTGTTTGTGGAAACAGCTGTTTTATTTTAAACACAGAATCAGTCGCTTTACAGCATTTATTGGTTCGTTTTCGTGCTGGGTTTGTTTTTACCAACAGGTGTTGTAATTATAAGCCCCACCCAGCAGCGTGTGTGTCGGCCGTTCTGTGATGTTTCCCACAGCAGTCAGATCCATTCATATTCTCCACAGGGATTTTTATTATTTTTATTATGAGCTGCGACTTTGTGAAACGATGGTAGGCGCTCTGCAGAACCCACAAGCCTGTATGACATCAATCTTCTTTTAACAAAATATATATATTTGCGATGTCACAAAAAAGAACCGCTCTACCCACAATCCTAAAGGGAAACAGCTGATTAAAGGTCGCTGTTACCATGGAAATGCTTAAACCTGTGCAGGTCAGGTCACTTAGAAACGTCAGAAACTGCGAGAGCGGTGATGGCGGTCAGAACGAAGCTCTGCATCACAAAACGATACCGTCCAGGAGGGCTGCAAGACTGGAAGCTTGGATTTGTAGTGCATTATGGGATGAGTAGTTCCTTCACATTTTGAAGTAACCAGTTTTTCGGCATCTGTAGGAATGTGATGTGAATGCTTTAGCTGAAGGAGATGCAGGTTCGTCCTGTGTGAGCCGGACCCGTATAAACTAACAGCTAACACAGGATGGGCAGAACAGCTGTTTTCTTTAGGCTCTGCAGTACTCTGAGGTCTTACCTTATACTACAGTGTGCTCCAGCCTCCGGTTAGCCTTAACCCTGTATGTGCTGCTGGTACCAGACTGTACATATCAGCTTATATCAAATCAAGTTTGCATGAGCCAGAAACCTCTCAGAGCAGCTTGTTGTTGATATG
Source organism: Apistogramma diplotaenia (assembly GCA_015052665.1). Taxonomy (NCBI): domain Eukaryota; kingdom Metazoa; phylum Chordata; class Actinopteri; order Cichliformes; family Cichlidae; genus Apistogramma; species Apistogramma diplotaenia. The sequence goes on along the minus strand of VOQJ01026040.1, from coordinate 21,098 downwards.
AACAGAGACACCAAACATCCGGTGGCTGCAGCATCGAGTAAATGTCATTGTTTTTCTGTTTGGTGAGAGGTGCTGTGTTAAATGTGTCATATAGAAGAATATAGAAGGTCATGAGTCACAGTTTAAAAAGCCCCGTAAGGCCTTTTTGGGATTGTTGCACCACATAAACTTGACTTGACCCACATGGAGGGTAAAAGAAGAGGAACCTGGTGACTCTGATGAAAACAGGAACTGACTGATTTCTTATCTTACATGTTTGTAATTACCAGAAGATTTTAAAGATGCTGCTAACCAGCAAACAGCAATCGCAGCTGCATGGTGGAGGAAACAACAGTGGCACAAAGGCAGGAGAATAACCTGGGAAGCAAGTGAAGAGTCCGATTTTGATGGATGAACAGATCCAATATATATTTCATTATGATTTCAGCAGGAAAAAGGACGATTTGAAGGGAATAAACACTTTTCAGCTGAGTATCCATGTGGTTGTGACAGTGCTTTTCCACTGAAGGTGTGTGGAGCTTATTCAGATTCTCCCACATTTGTATAATAATGATGCATCAGGCGGTTTGTGGCCTCTGGCCTAGAGAGATGCCCAGTGAAGAAGCCTAATTTACTCTAAATCTACATGAAACTTAGTTTAATAAATATGAAGTGTGGGACCTTTTCTTTGTCATCTGTCCTCCAGAGATGTTCATGCTGTGTGCCTGTGGGACGATAAAGGACCAGCCAAAATCCACCAAGCCCTCAAAGATGACATCCTCGACTTCATCAAACAAGCACAAGCAGTAAGTAGAGAGGAGGATGAGGCTGGGTCGCTGTCCACTGCTGCCCTTTCTCACATGTTGCATACATGCGTCAGGCTAGAAATCTGTGCTCTGATTGGACGAGGAAGCTGAGCGATCAGGAGACTCATTACACCCAACCACTAACTATTACCTGCATCTCACAGGTTTAGTGACGGGGAGCAGATGTTTGGCTCCTCCGTTGTTTACTGGATTAAGCAGTTTGAGCAGTTTTGGTGCTTTGTGAATAAAACTGAAGTTAATTACATTTAGCACATAGACTGTATATGAAAGATGGTCGCAGCCTTATTTTGAAGCTTCAAAGTTAGCATTCAGGCTGCAGACGTCTCCGTTTTTTGGATCGCGAGTTCCCCATGTTTAAAGAGGTGATGTGATTCGTTAATAAGCTGCATGCATATGCTAATTAATGCTAGCTTAGAGCCTAATAAGGGAACACTGAAGCTCACACTGCCACCTTTCAGTGGCGTGTGTTTTCTGACTGATCACTTCTGCCATCACAGCGAGTGCTGAGCCACCAGGACGACACCGCCCTCCTCAAAGCCTACATTGTAGAGTGGAGGAAGTTCTTCACCCAGTGCGACATCCTGCCCAAACCCTTCTGTCAGCTGGAGATCACACTGATGGGAAAACAAGGCAGCAACAAGAAAACCAACATGGAGGACAGCATTGTGCGCAAGGTGAGAGGTCAACGCCTGTAATGAGCACAGAGAAAAGGGGGAGAGACGGCGCTGCAGCAGCAGGTAGAGGACAGGTGTATTTTGCACAAAGCTGAATGAAGCAGGAGGGGAGAAGATGAGAGAAGACAATTTTATAAAATCACAAGTGGAGAAAAATGAGTGGGGAGGGGCAGATATGAAGGTGGAGGACTAGTAAACGGCAGAAGGGCTGAGGAAGAGGAGGAAGACATTGAAGTGTTGTAAGTAGACGGTGGAGAGCAGCTCAAGTATGACTCATACAATATTTGCTTGATGTCTGTGATGAAGGTCTCGGAAGCGAGGAGGAAGCTGTGGGTGAGGGAACGTGACTCAGCAGGCCGGAGTTTTTGTCGGCTTCGTGAATTCGACTTCGCTCTTCCCAGGCGGCAGAAAACTGACGTCGCTTCTTGTGTGTTTCCGGTTATGTTTTGCAGCTGATGCTGGACACGTGGAACGAGTCGATCTTTTCGAACATCAAGAGTCGCCTGCAGGACAGCGCCATGAAGCTGGTGCACGCCGAGCGGCTGGGCGAGGCCTTCGACTCTCAGCTCGTGATCGGCGTGCGAGAGTCGTACGGTGAGGCGAGGGCTACCCTCACCCCTAACCCTTTCCCAGAGGGATTCATAAAGTTTAATGTAATCGAATACATGTTCATTACTAAAATCCCATCAGGCATTCCCCCGGGTTTGCAGCTGTATTAATGCTAGTTAATGTTAGATGGCCTCAGAACAGAGGATGAAATTAGCAGGAAATACTCAGGGTTTTTCAGGTTAAAATAACAAAATGTGCAAATTTATAAAGAACAAAAAAAGTCAAATTTAGCATTTAAGCGTTTTCTTAATTTCCACTTTGCTTTTCGGGGTTAAGGTGGAACGAAATCTGAATTCTTGGGATCATGAACTAATCAGAAACCTCATCAGATGACCCTCTTTCATCATATCGTTAATGCAGACAGCAGACCAGCTCCTTTTTAACAGGATGCATTCATTAAGATGTTGGGGTCCTTCTCTCCCACCAGTGAACCTTTGCTCCAACCCGGAGGACAAGCTGCAGATCTACAGGGACAACTTTGAGAAAGCCTACCTGGACTCCACAGAGAGGTTCTACCGGACGCAGGCGCCGTCCTACCTGCAGCAGAACGGTGTCCAGAACTACATGAAATATGTACGCCACAGTCGGAGTGAAAGGATGCTGCCGGTGTGCTCCACCTTAAAATCATGTGTTGGGTTTGTGTCTTAGTAAAGTTGTAGCTGTTTAGTGGGTGTTGTTGTGTGTTTCCCCTCAGGCGGACGGAAAGCTGAGGGAGGAGGAGAAGCGAGCGCTCAGATACCTGGAAACACGTCGTGAATGTAACTCTGTTCAAGCAGTAAGTGTCCTGGATTCATTCATCACGACGCAGCCTGAGGCTCGGAGTTGAAACATAACGTCATAAATGCATAAACACAGGTGTTTGATCTTTTGAAGCAGCAGTGATGACACGTCTGTCCTGAGGTTGGAAGCAGGTTTGTGCAGCGTCCAGCGTCTTCCCCTGGGATAGATCAAATTTATCTATATTTTCATTGGCCTGATTACTTCATATACATATTTGAGGGTTTGCTTGATGTACCTGACCTGATATTTTACTCATAGATTTGTGCTTTTATGATCTAAATCTAGTGTCCATCCAGCCATCGATGTAGGAGCTCTGTCCCTGCTGGCTTTGGGCTTCACAGATTTATAATGAACAAACTTTAGTGAGTCATTAGTTTATTCTGCAGCTCGCCTTTAGACTCGGCCCTGCAGCCAGCTGTGCTGTGTGAAACAGAGCTGATGGAGCTTTACAGGCACGAGCCACCGAAGATGCTGAGCCCTCCTGTGTCTGCATGTCTTCATGAAGCCTTCCTGGTGTGAAGTGCCTGTGGGTTCATGTGTGTGTTTCCCGTCACAGCTTATGGAGTGCTGCGTGAACGCTCTGGTGACCTCGTTCAAAGAGACGATCCTCGCCGAGTGTCCGGGAATGATCAAGCGCAACGAGACCGTCAGTGAGTACCTCTGTGCAGCCGCTGGTGACGTTGTTTTTGCAAGACGAATTACAACATCTGCTGGAATTACTGGCTCCAAAATTCCTTGCTGCATCAGCAAGTTGGGCGTAAAAATAGAAGCTGCTTCTGCTTTCACGAGCATTTGCCTCACATGCACTAGTTTAATTTAGTAGAAGCATTTGTAACTTCATGAACAAATTCTGCCTACTCTGAGAGTGCAAACAGTCAGCGTGAGGCCCGCAGTGGGTCGGGGCAGTCCGCGAGGCAGCAGGTGCAGGAGGCTTTAGTGTGATCCAGCATGCTTCTTGTCCAGTGTGTGACGCTGATTTTCTCTGGAGCAGAGCTGCACCTCATGTTTTCACTGATGGACAAGGTTCCCAGTGGGATTGAGCCCATGCTGAAGGACCTGGAGGAACACATCATCAATGCTGGACTGGCAGACATGGTGGCTGCTGCCGAGACTATCACTACTGTACGTGCACAAACACACACCTCAACAGCCGGGCTCAGCCAGTCAGTGCTGTCCCCTTTTCCCCCAGGATCAGCTGATGTTTAGGTTGTTTAATGAAGCCATGCTCAGGCGTGCATTTAACACTTTCTGAGTTACAGGTCAGACGGGTTCACATTTGGCACGTGGACTGACTCAGTGGACTTCAGTGACCTGTGAAATATTCACAGTATGAAGATAAAATGTGCTCGGCTTCATTAAATATTCTAACTGTCGTACAGGAACAAATCAGCTGATTGAAGTGGGGAACTTTTGGCATATTTGGGAAAGATAAGAGTTTGATAACTGTGTGTGTGTGTGTGTGTGTCCAGGACTCTGAGAAGTATGTGGAGCAGCTGCTGACTCTGTTTAACCGCTTCAGTAAGCTGGTAAAGGAGGCTTTCCAGGACGACCCTCGCTTCCTCACAGCACGAGATAAGGTCTGTTTTACCTGACTTCCAAAGAAGTCGCTCCTTTAAGTGCTTAAAGTATTTTTTAATCCACAATAAATGAATGACTTATTAATTAAAAGCACAACAAGCCGGTTATTAAATGAGTTTTTTCTGTTTCCTGCAGGCGTATAAAGCAGTCGTCAACGATGCCACGATCTTCAAACTGGAGCTGCCAATGAAACAGAAAGGGTACGTTTGGTCGCCATGGATACTAAATTACATCACCACTGATTAAAGCTGTGCGTAAACGTGTGTGTGCGCGTTTCCCTGTTGGAGCAGGGTGGGAATGAAGACTCAGCCGGAGTCGAAGTGTCCGGAGCTGCTGGCGAACTACTGCGACATGCTGCTGAGGAAAACGCCGCTCAGCAAGAAACTGACCTCAGAGGAAATCGAGCTGAAGCTCAAAGAAGTGGTGAGTCCGTGCCGTGACCTCGACCTTCTCCTCTCTCGTGTTCTCGCACTGAGTCGTTCTTCTCTCGTCCCTGCGTGCAGCTCTTGGTGCTGAAGTACGTCCAGAACAAAGACGTGTTCATGCGTTACCACAAAGCTCACCTGACCAGGCGCCTGATCCTGGACATCTCAGCGGACAGCGAGATCGAAGAGAACATGGTGGAGTGGCTGAGAGTGAGTTACAGCAGCAGGGTCATGAAACCTGTCTTTAAAAGCTCTCTCTGTGCAGTGTTTCTGGGGGTCCTGGACGTGAAAGTGACCCCTGAGCCTCAGTTTTCTGTTCAGGATGAATCTGTGTGTCAGTTTGGTTTGGATGAAGTGACTCTTTAGTTTAAATGTAGCATCAGTGATTTCTGTTTAACAGTTACCTGTGTGTGTGTGTGTGTGTGTGTGTGTGTGTGTGTGTGTGTGTAGGAAGTAGGAATGCCTGCTGATTATGTGAACAAGCTGGCCAGGATGTTTCAGGACATCAAGGTCTCAGAGGACCTCAATCAGGTCTTCAAGGAGATGCACAAACACAACAAGCTGGCACTGCCAGGTACACACACACACACACACACACTTCACCTCAGCATCATTTCAGTGAGTGAATTTCCTGCAGCTTGTATCAGTCATGTGACTGTTGTTGCCACGATCAGCCTGTGAGCCACACTCACATACAGCAGATCTGCTGCAGAATGTGATTCTTAAAGAGTGTGATGTACAGTTGTGTGTGTGTGTGGCTCCTGATCACACACACTTATCGTTAACAGCGATTTCTGTTCTTGCTGTAAATGTCTGGTGAATGGCGAGCCGTCGTGCTCTGCTGTAGTGTTGCTGTGTGATTCATGTGGAGATGTGATGACCTGCAGCTGAGCAGGTTCATCGTATGAAACGCATTCCATCGGCAGCAAATCGCTTTTTAAAAATCAATAAAAAAAATGTTGCTTTGAGCTGAGTTTGAACCTCTGGACATGAGCTGCTCTGGGTGCGGGCTTTGATCAGGCTGAACTCGGCATCACTGCTTTATTAAAACTGAGTTTGGTGATGAAAGCAAATATTTTAAATGGTCTCCCTGCAGCGGACAGCGTGAACATTAAGATCCTGAACGCCGGCGCCTGGTCACGGAGCAGCGAGAAGGTTTTCGTCTCGCTGCCCACAGAGCTGGAGGACCTGATCCCCGAGGTGGAGGACTTCTACAAGAGGAACCACAGCGGTCGCAAACTCCACTGGCATCACCTCATGTCCAACGGCATTGTGAGTACACGGAGGAGCTTCCTGCTGCCATAAAGAGCTGGACAAAGGCATCTTCCTGTCTGTATGTTTCACAATAAAAGCAGTGTAGGAAATCCTGGGATTTAGGTGAAATCTCACGTTTGGGTTTGCATATTATGAAATGGATTCATTTAGTTTCTTAATGAATAAATTAATGTTCCTCCTTTCAAACAGAACTTTTAATAGGTTTCTTTGTAGAAGGGATCAGGCTGCCAAACCTAACTGACACTCGCCTTTCTTCCTTCCCTCAGATCACCTTTAAAAACGAAGTGGGGCAGTACGACCTGGAGGTGACGACGTTCCAGCTCGCCGTGCTGTTCGCGTGGAACCAGAGACCCAGAGAGCGAATCAGCTTCGAGAACCTCAAACTTGCCACAGAGCTGCCTGATGCAGAGCTGCGCCGAACACTCTGGGTCAGACCGGGGATCTAAACGCTTCACTCAAATCTGCAAGTTAGAGTCGAAGTGTCAAAGAGGTTGAATCATTGCTTGTAGCTGAGGGAGCACTGCCTGTGCTGCAGAGAGGGAGGTTTAAGCAACACTCAGATTTGTTTAAAAAGCAAACTCGCATCTGAATTTGACTGAAAAGTCTGCAAACGTTTGAACCAGAATCAGAACCAGGTTTATAACAGGTCAGTCAGCAGCAGAATAAGCATGTAGATCAGTAATGACACGCAAAATGATAAAGCAGGTCATTGTCACAGTCGTCTCAGGCCACTAGGGGGCAGTAATGTTCCGGCAGGTCAGTTAAAATGCCTTTGGTTTATTTACAGCAGCAGGTCTGAGTGTAAGACTGAGCACGGACTTGTGAGTGAGCGTGATGATGACGATGATGTCGCCTGCTCTCCCCTCTGTGCAGTCTCTCGTTGCCTTCCCCAAGCTGAAGAGGCAGGTGTTGTCTTATGACCCCCCGGTGAGCTCACCCAAAGACTTCACAGACAGCACCCTGTTCTTCGTCAACCAGGAGTTCTCACTCATGTAGGTTCACACGCCCGAGACGAAGCAGCTCTCCTCCGCATCCCGGTATCTGTGGGAGGGCCCAGAGTCCACATACTCATCTGTGTCTTTGTCTGCATTTTTCCCAGCAAAAACTCCAAAGTCCAGAAGCGGGGAAAGATCAATTTGATTGGTCGTCTGCAGCTGACCACAGAGCGAATGAGAGAGGAGGAGAACGAAGGAATCGTTCAGCTCAGAATACTCAGAACTCAGGTACAAACACGCCACCCACACACTGTATTTATGTGGACGTCAGCTCCACCCACAGTGGAGCGAAGCTGCTGTCATTCATCTGAACGTTGATGTTACAGGAGTGGATGGTGCAGGAACTGGAAGGAGATGCCTTAACGCTTCTATTCAGATTATCTAGGGCTGTTTATGCTATTACACAACCAGAACCAGGCCAGCAGAACCCAAGAAACAATCCTGAAAGGGAAAACACAGCTTTAAGTTAACGAATCTCAAGATGCTGTTGACCTTGATTCCAAAACCCATTTCTAGGCTTATTTTATCCACCAGAATTGAAACAAAACTTCTTGGATGGTCTGAAATTTAAAAGCTGCAGTTCCCCTAATGGCCACATGAGGCGGGTTTGAATGACAGATGTCCTAACAGGTGGCTGTGGAGGCTGCTAGACCTCATTAAATCCCCATCACCTCCTAAAGTAGGTGACATCACTGTGGCTGTGCCCATCTTTTGTACAGTTTGGAGCCTCAAGTGGCCACAAGAGGAAGTGCAGTATTTGGCGCTTTGTTACAAAGGGTGCTCCAGAGGTTATAAAGCTCTAACATTTCCTTTGCAGGAGGCCATCATCCAAATCATGAAGATGAGGAAGCGGATCAGCAACGCCCAGCTGCAGACGGAGCTGGTGGAGATCCTGAAGAACATGTTTCTGCCCCAGAAGAAGATGATAAAGGAGCAGATCGAGTGGCTCATCGAGCACAAATACATAAAGAGGGACGAGGCGGACATCAACACCTTCATCTACATGGCCTAGGCAGCGCGGACGGGGCGTGTGTTTTGCTATTTTTTACTACCGGCCTGCGTCTGGCGCTTTAAAACCTGCGAGATTAGATGGACTGAAAGGATGTGTTAGAGGAAGAGGAGGGCCTGGTGAGCGCTGAAGGACACAGAAGAGCCTTTTCAACAAAAGTTTGGCTATTGTTCATGTTTGTGAGACGCCCGTGTGTTACCGGAGTGTCATTTCAAGCCGTAGCGTTGAGTCATCTGGCTGTGTCTTTGTTTCTGCTGCCCTCTAGTGTCTGCTCAGAGGAGGGGAACGGCGGTGAGTGCCGTCCAGCAGCAGTTCAGAAGAAGGAAAAAAAAAATACTGATGTAATTGAATACTTCCTGCCTTACTTTCATCAGCAGTGGACTGCAGAGGAGGCGTGAGGGCGGAAAAAAGGACGACAAAGCCGAGATCAGTCCTTCGCTTTCACTTGATGCCACGGCTGCCATCTTAGTGGCAGCCATTCAGCATCCCTCCTGCTCCACGCTGATCGGATCTTTGAAGAGGGAATGCAGAGCGAACGCTGCCATCGAGGAGGAGAGACGAGTTCAAACTACCGAGGAGTATTTTGCCAAATTGTGTGTTGTGTGTGTGTTTGAGTGCATGGTGTGTATCTGATCTTTTAGGTGTGTGTGTTTGTATGTGCGTGTGCACTTTCAACAGCATGCTGCTCAGATTTTTTTCCCCTTCAGTGGAGAATCTGTCACACTTTGGGGTTGTATCTTAAAGGGTTGGTAACGCCAGTATTTAGATGTGGATCCCCTCACCTGGCTGCAGGTGGGGTCGTTGCAGAGCATCAAGAACAAAACGAGAAAGTGCAGCTGCCCCAGTGTGTGAGCTCTGGTCTGCACATGCTCAGAGTGAAGCTCCACAACTAAAGTTTTACCTCATTAATTCTAAGAGTGCCATTTTTTTGCACCGTTGGAGCAGAGCACTCAGCTGCTGGAATGTTCTCCCAAAGCCGAACACTGAGCTCCTGTGAGGTTCACACAGCTGACGTGATGTGTGCGCGTTTTGCTTTTACTCTCAGAATCAAACCCACAGCACACAGAAATAACCTTCAGCTCATAAACCTTCACGCTGTTTGAATCAAAGCAGATTCGGTCGGAAACTCTGCAGCCGTTAGCTCCTGTGATCCCCACCGCGTAAAGCTGCACATGTAGACTCACCAGGTGACGCATGCGCACAGCTTCACAGCTCGGCGCGACACGATCGTTTCTCACCCCTCTGAGCTCTGTGCTCATTCATGTAGATGCAGCAAACCAGGGGAAAACTGTCCCTGTCTTTATTACCATAACGAGTAACTAGATACAGCAAACGCTGTGTTTCACAGAGTGTGACAGGCTTAAAATTCAGAGGAACATCGTAACTACTTTTTGTTTTTGGAGATTAAAGATTAAAAAGGGAAAAAGCGCCAAACGACCTCAGTGACCTGCAGGCAAACTCGATCCACATAAGGCTTTAAAAACACACTGGAAACCGTTACACTGTATATAATTATCATAATAATCAAAACTGGAAGTTTACTTTGGTTAGGGCTCGTGTCCCAGCGCTAACGAATTCTGACCTGTAACCACGAGGTTTCATGTTCGATCCAAATCGTTACATTTTCATAGAGTTTGTGAATCCTTCATAAACATACTCTCACATATGGGCTGAGTGGAAACAATGTTGCAGCCTTTGATTTGTTGAAGGGTGCCAGAAATGCCACTTAGAACGTGTTTGTGTTCTCCTGTGTGTAGCGTGTTCTGCGTTCTCTTGTTGACCGGCCGAGCGGGAAAGTTAGTAGATCAGCGTTGTCTGAGTGAGCCGACGGGTGCCGGCTGTCTCGCTGCTTCACTCTCGCTGCCTCGTTGACGTTTTCATGTATTTTAGCTTGTTGATGCTGCCGGCCGACACGGATCAGCTGCAGTGAATTACAGCTCACACGGAGCTGCCCAGGAAACATGGAGGCCAGTTCATGCTAAATCACGCTGTGCCTCCTGTCCTGAATCAGCTCATCGTGTTTGCTTTGAACAGTAACTTTTTTATATTTAATGAAGACACGCTAAATTTTACCCTCACACTAATGTTTTTCTTTTAAGTTTGGAGCCCTGATAACAGTTTCACTCCCACTCCAAGTGTCACCATCGAATCCAAACTCGGTTTTGTTCAGCAGGATTTTTTTTTCCCCATAACCAGCTTTGAGCATTAATGTCATGACATACTGTGTGTCATAGTTTCAGTTTAAACGATTGTCTGAAAATTCAGCAGAGAAAATGTAAAAGTGCATTTTAGGCGGAGCTTCAGTGGGCGCCTCATCGTGCGATCATGCGAACGGTTTGATGCCAGGCTTCCAGCTGTGGTTCCTTCGCTGTGGGTGGATTTCTGTGATGCTGATCGGCTGCACTGGGAATCGTTTTGCTCTTGTTGAACTGAACTTCAGATCCTGTGAGCAGTGAGGAGGAAGACAATAGTGAATGTGCAGGGTTGGTTTTTTTTTATTTATTCTGTATTTATGAGGAATGTTACTTTTGTCTGTTTATTTTCTTGTCTTATTTTTGCAAAGATGCCTGTTGCTGTCGCAGTACTGACTCAGTGCCGTGCTCTCCTTTATTTCTGCCTAAGAAAAGAAAATGCTGGTCGAATTTATTTCACTTTTCAAATTAAGATTCAACTGCAGTTTGGTTCAAATGTTGAAGCACCTGTTAAGTTACTGTGCTGTGGTGTTCACAATCATCCACCTTGCATTTTACACACCAACATGCAAAAAAAAAGGAAAAGCCAGAGCTGTCTGATTATTGTAAACTCTTCTGAAAGCCGTGAGGCCGCCTGCCTTGTTTCACCTGAGATGAAACAAATGTCAATCACATTATATGCAGTTTTATTCTCTATGCACAGGCCTGGCTCACTTAGTTGTGTTTCTTTTTTTGCAGATGATACCCTGTTGTATTGTTAAACACATTGAGAACACAGGAGGTCTTTAATAAGTTAAGTACTGAGAAAAAGAGCTAAAAAAGTGATTTCATCACGTTCAGTCTCATCCATGTGTGTTTCTGGTTTTTGTGTTTGTCAGACTCGAGGAGTTTAACAGTTAAATCTGCAGTAATCTGTCACAGTGCAAAAATCAGGTGTCATATTAACTCAAACAATGATGTCAAACTGGGCTCCAGTCCCCACAGATCAGCTGCCCTCGATCCCAGCCCACAGCAGCTAATGGTTCTGCTTTTCTTACACTAATTGGCATCTAATTGGAAAATGGTGCACCGTAAGCCCTGGGGGCTTTGGAGGTGTGCATAAAAACATGCAATACAACTGAAGACTTGCATCACAACTATCAGGTCAGCATGCAGAATCTTGGCCTCTTTGGATTGTTAAAATCTAGTGTCTCTTACTGTGCACATGTTAAACCACTTTAACCTGCCTACAGGTCGTCTGCAAGCTGCACTGCAACCCTTCTCCACCCCAACTCCTCTTTTTAAAAATGCTGTTTCAGATTGAATCCGTTTCTGATCTGTTCTTACTGATGCTGCTGCTGTGCTAGAACAAGAAACTCGAGATGGAAGCAATCCATGTTTCTCATGAGTTGGGTCTACAAGTCTGCAGTCACAGGTTATTTATGCCCCATATACAGCCAACTGCATCGTTATCTCAATAACTGTAATTTTTGCGGAGTACATCTTTCCTTAAGTGTTCTTGAGTATTTTTTCTGATTGAGTTTGAACTCTGGCCTCGAGGATCATGGTGCCATCTTTGTTGCTGTATGGGTTCAGGAAGCTCCAACAATCTCAGAAACTTGGTCTGAAAGTCACTTTGATTAAGCTGACGATCAGAAATGCTGAAAACGTCGCTTTAGAAATTCAAATTTGTGAGAATAAATCTGTATACACTGGGGTTTAAACTAAAACACAGAAACTATTGTTTACGGCTTTGAAACTTTGAATCTGTTGTTGAAATGTTATTTTACAAAAGGCTTTGTTATTGAGACTTCACCCCACTGCCGATTCTCCGAAACATATTCAGCTCATAGTCATACTGGTGCCTGTCCTTATAGTTTAAGACAGAAATACCAACCATTGAATCTGGCTCAGTCTCAGATGAATCCAGATGACTTTTGTAATCTGACTTTTCACCAAATTCAGAAGTTTTCATCAGACATATCTACAAAAACATCAAAAGTACTGCAGTACCTTTGACGGTCTTCTGCCTGCCTCGTTTCCAAGTCTGAGCCCCGGTTTAGGGAGGCAGCATATGACCGGCAGCCCTCCACCCGCCGTGGGAGAATGCATCCATCAGTTTTGATGTTTTGTGGGGTTTGAACCATTAGTTACTCATTTTTGACATCAGCTGTATTTGTTGATGTTTGCTGCTGTAACAGGAGCTCAGTGGGTGAACGTGTCCGTCACATGTCAGACAAACACGACTTTCTCCTGCAGACGGGTTTCACTTCCACAGTATTTCACATCCTTATTTAAAGGGAACCTTTGATGCTTCTCCTTAATGTGCATCATGTGGATGCTGTTATGATGGTGGTGCTTACATTAACCCTCAAGCAACCAACCTAATGAGAGTGATGTCATTTAAGACCCCATAAGTTGGGTTAAGGATACTCTGTTGTGTCCTTTAGGATCAGGAAACTGCTGAATCAGTACCAGACAGTAATACAATAGAAACACATGAAATGGTCACAGTTCAGGAAATCATGTGTACTGTTCCCTTTATCCATCCACTCCATCAACTGAGCTGTCAGTTTGGGCATGAAACGTCGTCCTCGGGGTTTCTGCAGCAGTAAATGTTTCTGGCTGTTATAGCCGTGATTCACTCAGTGTGGTGGTTAGCACTGCGAAATTACCTCCATCCATCCTCGATGCTGAAAAACTAATTTCCACTCAACTTTCCATGATCCTTACCACACAGATGGGCCAGTTCATGTAAAAAATACTGACAGATTCATGTGGGGGAACATTTTTAAGGTTAAAAGTAACAACAGCAAATATTAGTACACAAATGAGGTCATAAATCAGGCTCCACTCAGGCTGAAGCTCAGACTGCTGTTTCTCACCGTTTTTATTAGTGGATCTATGTGATGTCGGTGAAAGCCGATATTCTAATATAGGCACGTAAGCCCTGCCCACTTGCTGCTCAAGCAGCCAATCAGAAGAAAGCTGGATCAAACAGGGCGGAGTTAAGAGCTTGTTTCAGGCTATGAACTGAAGGACTGCACTGATAAAAATAATTCCTGAGCTGATTGACTCTCCCCTCTCCAAAAACACTGTTCAGACTCTACATTCTCATTTTATTTAAATTTCAAACAATTACACCTTTTATTTAAATGAAAACCATACAAAGAAAATTTAAAACTAATTCCTTCAATTATTTTTTAACTTGGATTTTATTTCATCAACATGTTCCAGAAAAAAGCCCAAACCAACTGCAAAAACATCTCACAGCTAATTAAATGAATTATTACACGATTAAGAAAGGAGGGGTTCACCGCTCTGTGCACGGGCCCGTCTGTTACACCGAGTAACTCCAAACGTCCCTTCTTGTTGCTGAGGCTGGAAGTGGCTTTGTTTTTCTCATGTGAAAGCCTGGCCGACCCTACACTGGGGGGGGGGGGGGGGGGGGCCACACTTTACTGAAGCCTTGTGTGATGACAAAACTTGAACTAAACACAATCAGCCACAACCTGAAACCAGCTGAATGTTTGCTGTGACATCAAGGAAGGACTTTAAAAGTGTGTGTTGGCACTGGAACACGGAGTGGGATGATGCTTTGTTTTTGCTTGAGTCAAACATTTTTTAAAGGTGAATAATTTATTTACTGGCAAAATAAAGACAAATGTTAGACCCCTGACTTCAGTCTTCTGTCTATCCCCAGATGCTGTTAGATGTACGTAGAGTTGTTTGCACGTGAGGAAATTATGTGAAGCTATTGCCTCAAAAAACATAGAAATTACCTCAAATTACCAGAGTCGAGTTATCCTGACACGTTCATTTATCAGGATAAATCCCAAGAACTTAATCTGCAGCTAAATTTACATCATATTACCTTCATTTAGGAGACTTTAAATGGAAAATGTCACCATGAAGTGCATTGATTTTTGAAATGTATTTAAGAAATTTGGCAGTAATTGTATTTTTTAAGAGATAGCATGTGAGTCATAATCCTGCTCACCACACAGAGAGGAACTGGTTTCATTAATGTTTCAATAACCCTCAGTATGAACAGCTGCAACATGAAGCTGAATCAGTGAATCAATAATTATGATCCAGTAACATATGTATATGTATGTGCTGTTCTACACAGTGAGTGCATTTCCTTCAGGCACTTAATCTTTTATTTCTGTGCTCAATAAATGTCACTGACTTCCTGTGGTTGTCAGGTCTCCAGCTGCCGCAGAGCAGGTGAGTCACTTCCTTCTTGGATGCCCATTAAGACTCAATGAAAACACACTGGATGATCCAGCGGTAGGAGGTCTCACAAACATTGGTCCATACAGACAGCATGACTGCGGTGGTTAGCCGTCCCCCTGGCTTTGCATCCAGCTTGCATGTTCTGCCTGTGTGGGTCTCACTGAGAACTCTGGGTTCCTCCCGCAGTCCACAGACGTGCTGTTTGGTTAACTGGTGATTCAAAATGACAAATCTGATCACAGTGACAGACTGTAATAGCTGCTCCCTTCGTGTCATCATATCCCAGCATCCGCCTCGGTCACACCAACCCTCTGCATGTCCTCCTTCACCACATCCATGAATCTTCTCTGCGGACTTCCTCTTCTCCTCCTGCCTGGCAGGTCCTTATTCAGCATCTCTTGTCCAACACCTCTTCTGCACAAGTCCAAACCGTCTGAGGCACTCTTTGTCGCCAGGCCGTCAGCCTGAGCTGCCCCTTTGATGCGCTCATCTCTAATTTGGCCCATCTTGCTCACTCCCAGTGCAGATCTTTGTACCTTCAGCTCGGCCTCCTATCTTTTTGTCTCCAAACCATCATCCCAGCAGGACTTGCAAACCTTTTCTTGCTGCTCTCCTTCTGTCACAGATCACCGCTCATACTAGAAAAACATGTTTTAATATGACTGTCTAAAATATTTCAGACGTTAGTACCTGTGTGACAGCTCGATGACGGATGAACGGCAGTTCGTGTGAACCAAAAATAAGGGACTATCTCTTTAAGCAGTAACATGTCTCCTTCGGATCTACAGGGTGCACATTGCGACCATCAGTTGTTCTCGCTTGCACAGCGGTTGTCTAAATCAATATATCTTTTGTGTAAATAAGATAAATATATGTTGTATGAACCTCCGTTCGTAAAAAAGGGGGGTTTGCTGATATTTCTCTGAGTACAGAAGCGCTTATTTTGTAGCGCACCCCCACAAAGCGATGGTATCGTCCACTCTCGCGGAAACTCCGGCTGCGGCCAAAACCCCGGCATACGAGAAGCAGGTGGACTTCAGTGGGCAGAGTGTGACTTGAAAGGGTAAGTGTTCAAAACGGAGTCAAAAACAGTGGTTGTCAGGTGTTAGCCGCGGCTAACTGTCTCACATTTACCTTTAATTCTGATCCGAGGGGCTGGACGGGTTTTGACGCGTGTTCTGACACGTTAGCAGCCGTTAGCGGAGCCGCTCTGAAACCCGCGGTGCGCCACTAACGTCCGCTGGCAAACAAAAGAGGTTCCCTGTGAGCCAAGACTGACTCTCAGAAGAATATGAAGCACATGAATGTGACTTTGTGGTGTAAGTGAAGTTTCTATGGCGCTTAAGAGGCGGCAAAATGCGACATCTCGGCACGAAGCGGACTATTAGTCATCCTAGCCTGGTTAGCTAACGTTAGCGTCAGAGTCCCGCAGCCGTTTGGATTTCAGCACAAAGTTTGAAGTTTAACAGTCTTGAGACGCTTAACGGGCTTTATATTCGGCATGCACATGTGGCTTAGATGTATGTGGTGGAGGAATGGTGACATAATCCCAGCATATTCCTTTCTGCACACCTCCTGAAACTGGTTTTACGGCGGTGGTGCAGTTTCCATGTTTATTTTTATTTTTCCCTGCCTCAGAATCAGGCTTTAGGCGGCTCACCACACTCATTACTAAGACGGACTCCTCTGCTTTAAGGCTGATCCCAAACGCTGCCCTGAGAGTTCCAACCAAACGTTTTAGCGAGTGCACAAAAAGCCCTGAATGACTTTTTGTTTGCTGTACTGTACCGCGTCAAATGCCCTGATTGGTGGTGAGCAGAGTTAATTGAGCAGCTGGACTGGAGATGTCAGCCGCGTTCAGCCGGAGTTAATCTGTTAATGCTAATATAGTTAGACAGTAAACATCTGTTCTTAGAGAGACTTCACCTACTTTAAACGGATAAAAGAGTCCTGCACCTGAACTGAGGCAGCAAGGATTTACGCCATATTCTGGGCCATTACACCTATGGAAAGTCGTGCCACGAAGCACGCGTTGCACAGTTTATGATGATGATGATGATGATGATGCCAGAGGAGGTTTGTAAGTCTGCAGTCACTGAGTCAGCAGAGCAGTACTGTACGCCTCAGCCGGCGGCGATCCCGCTCTGTAGCTTTGCGTGGTCTGTTGCTTCGTGCCCGAGTTGCTGTAACTTTGCAGTAATTCAGCTGATCACATCTAGGAGGGAAGAAACTTCACAAACAGCTGTTGCCATGGCGGCGTCCTGTGTCAGTACCTCTCTGTCACAACTGTTTGTAAAGGCAGACTGCGTGACTGCGTGCTGTGGCACTGAATTTAAAGGTTCGGAGGTGTGGCCTGATATTTTCGTCCATATAGTGTATATATGTTACTGTGTGATAGTGGAGCTCAAAGTGTGGGCCGCGGCCCCCAGTGGGCCCGAAAGTACTGCATGGGGCCGCAGTAATAAAAGTATTTGAAATAACTCACATGTATAGTTTATATAAATGGATTTATTGATATTAAAGTGAATTAAAACTGGTAATAGGAGGTGGTTAGTTTGTTATATTACTCATTACTCTGACCTGTATTTACTGCTCTTGTGTTGAAGTTTGTATCCCAGTGATGAGTGGGGCACATAGTGGCATTAGCACTTTACATAGGACTAGGAAGTATTAGCAATTTATAGTCAATAATCTGTGTTTAGTTTTTTTTAAAAGAAAAAACATTTTCCAAGGGAATTTATCACTTTCTCCCATATTTTGTTGAGTGAAGACAGGCTTCTACCACCGGGGCGTGGTGTGGTGGTAGAGGGGGCTGCAGCACTCGGTGTGCAGAGCTACAAAGAAAAGCTGTTGTAGCAGTAATAAAAACAGAACATTAATTCACCAATATCCAGTTAATGCCACTGTTTGTTTTTACAGGGATGGTGATTTGTTTTTATTGGTCTCTGGGTAAAACATTGTTTGCAATGTCCAGAAAAACCTACTCATTCATGCGCGTCTGTGCAGTAGCCCCCCCATTCTTACACAGTTCCTGCAAACTGAGATTCCCAGCTAAGAATAATAATCTTACTGTTTTATTTTTGTGGCTTTTCAACAAAGAAATCTTTATTATTAAAATTAGTCTTTTTAAAGGCATCCAGCTCTTCATCTTTGAACATTTTAACCAGCGTTAAATTAGCCCTCATCTGTGCTCCTAGTATTGGAGAAATAAAATTAAAATGTTCATTGTAAAAACAAAATCAAAGTAATGGAACATTTCTGTCTGACCTTTCCAGATTTGCATGAAAAAATTCCTGTGGAAAGCTTCACTATTTAATAGTAATTATGGAAAACGTCGGGTCCCTGCTGTCATCAGTGTTCTCAAAAATGCTTTCAGGATGACGGTGGGGCTGCTTGAGGCTTTTTAAATATGGTGGTTATCCTGAAAACCACCTGAACTCACACGGGACAAGTGAGAGAGAGAGAACGCCTCACAAATCGTGGATATGATAATAGAAACGTGCTCGTTCTAATGCTGTTGATTTGGTGCACAGTGTCATGCCCAGAGAACGTCACACTGAATCTGCATGATTTATTTTTTCCACATTCCAGTTTTAGATTCTGTGAAACCACTCTGTCCTCCAGATCTGCTGTCAGAGGTCAGACATCCAAATATTTTAGGGGCTTGCGTCATTGTGTGTTAACCTGAGCTGCACTCATCAGTGGTAAAAGTTCACAGAAACGGTAAAAGCGTTTTGGAGCTCCCCTCTGAGGTGTGCCACCTGAGATCAGGTTTCTCCTCGTGCTTTCGCAGTGTCAGCAGTGACAGTAGTGTCAGCAGTGCCATTGGTGTCAGTAATGGCTTGTTTGTTTGGGCTGATGTTCCCTGGATGATGCTTATCTGTGGTCTCGTAGGAAAAGTCCTCGCAGCCAGGCAAACATCAGCACGCTGTCAGAAACGCTGGACAAGTTTGTGAGTATTTGTGTGTCGTCGTGTGTTTACAGCGATCATACTGCTGAAGCTCACTGTACAGGATCCCGGAGCAGCTGTGCAGAGAGCTTTCTAACCAACGTTGGCTTTTCTTCCAGCATTGCTTGGATTTGAATGGACAAGGCAGCCAGAAGCATACAGGTACGACCTCCAGCTCACACCTTAACCCCTGAGGGGACCCGTGCTTTTATTTTTTTCATCATAAAATGTTTCCTTGTGAATTTATTTTCCTCCACTTTTTAAGAGACACACACACACACACACACAGGTGTAAGAGTTGTGTTTGTTGTTATTTGTTTTAATTGTTTTCACAAACTGCAGCTGATCCTTACTCTCAGAAGCCATGGCAACAGAACGCATTGGGTCACTGTCTCCATGGCAACAACACAGTGAAGACCTCAAATCAGTGATAAGGTGACACGTTACCATGACAGCCTGAAAGAAAGTGAATCATGGATGAGTGGCCTTAAGTGGACATAGATGGACTTCGTTCCTGTTTTTACCTGCTCTGTTATCTTTCTGTGAGAAAATGATGAAAAATACGGTTCAACATAAAAATGAAACCAGGAAACAGTCAGGGGTCAGAGTTGGAGTTGGGGTTCATCAGGGGTTCACGTTATAATTGTCAGCTTTGATTTTCTCCTTGGTGAATCAAAACATAATGAACTGTCCAATCTTGATGAGTTTATTCATCAGTTTCATTTCACCTGTTTACAATAACCCTGATTCTGCTCAGGAAGTAGAGAAGGTCATCTGTTAATCAGAAGGTTGATGGTTCGATCCCTGGCTGCTCGAGTCTGCATGCCCAAGTATCCTTGGGCATGGTACAAAACCACAAGTTGCTCTACAATGCAATCACCAGAATGTGAATGTTAGCTTGGAAGCACTCAGCTGTAGATGGAAGTGCTTGTATAAATGGGTAAATGCAAAGGTTTGTATAAAATGCTCTGAGTGCTAAGCTAGAGTAGAAATGCAATATATAAAACTGTCACCTCATTTTCACATGTCTGGTTTAGAGGATCAAACATTTCAGCTGTTTTAAAGTTCATCTGCAACTAGACACATAAGGAGCAGTAAACACCTATACTTCTAAACCTGGAAAACAAAGATCTGAACCTCCTCATTTTCCAGACTTCCTGTCCAGTATCCAGGGCTCATTCCTCTCCTAGACTCTTCTGTGGTCATAAAACCGGCTAATGAGGCGGTCAGGGGTTTTAGAGTTTTTAATTTTTCATAATTTAGCCTCACTTTATTTCCAGATTGAGTTTAGTTATTATTTTTAAATGATAAATTTTAGTTCATCACAGAGTGAGTTTACTTTGAAGTTTGTAAAATAACCTCTGGCTTTACTGTGTGCTCAGTAAAACTATAAGTGAATGTTTTTTTTAATTAATAGCTTGACATCTATTTTATTATGTACGTATACAAAATATCCAGATGTATATTTACTGTCACAGCCACTGCACTCATAAGATGTAGATGTGTATATAGCCAAGTTATCTCTGTAGTTTTATATTTTTATACTTTGTGTTTTTTATTCTTAGTTTTGGTTTTACTCATTTAAATGAAACGGTTGCTGCTGTAACAATAGAAATTTCCCTCTGGGATCAATAAAGTATTTTTGATTCTCTGTCACGGGAATTACAGAATTTTGTTGCCGCAGTTCTTTTCTCGTCCGGCAGGTGTCACTAAGTAGTCTGTTGGCTGAGTTGCTGTCGGTTGTGACGCCACAGAAGAAGAGGAAGTGCGTAAGCAAAGAAGAAGAGAAGTTCGTCTCTCAGCTTAAAGTTAAAAGTTATCGATCAGAGCTCAGAGTGGGAGCAAGCATCTGTTGTTCATTAGTCGGAGGTGAGTCTCGGGAGCGGCTCGTAGCCGCTTTTATCCAGTTTTATCCAATTTTTCTCTCTGTTAGCTTCACAATGCTAATCACTGCTAATAGTTAGCATCAGGAACTTCCTGTTCATCGATAACAAAATTGATCAATAAACTGAACCCAAACTGGCGTCCTGTGGCCACTGAGCAAACTGAAGTGGGTCGATGATCGAGCTGATCAGTTATGGAGCTGCTCTCTATAACCGATACATAACTCACTGAACCCATCACTGAGTTCCGTTTTGCTAATCAATATGCTACTATGAGGTCTTGAAGATAAGATTAATCAACAACGTGTATGTAATAGAATAGAATAGAATAGGATGTCTTTATTGTCGTTATACAGCTGCACAATGAGATTGGAGGGCTACTCCTGTTCAGTTCATAAATTACAACCTTTTAAAATACAGAATAAAATAAGTTACAAAATATATACAATTAAAAAACCAGTGACGATAATATAAGTATATACATATGTTAGGTGGGTGTCTTACTAGTGGATTAATATCAGATATTACACATTAAAGAGGTGATAGATATTGTCCAGTGTGAATAATATTGCACAGTTAGAGTATGTGTGTGAGAGTGTGTGTGTGAGAGTGTGTGTGTGTGAGAGTTCAGGGTGGTTATTGCTGTGGGAAAGAAACTGTTCCTGAGTCTGTTGGTTCTGGCTTTGATGCACCTGTAGGTCGTGC
>VOQJ01026038.1:12590-27419 GCA_015052665.1 Apistogramma diplotaenia | reverse complement strand
CCATAACGAACACCATGTTCGAGCATAAGGGTGTCCATAAGTGCACGTGGCACCAGGACACCCTAGGTCGCAGGTCGATGATCTTGTCGACACGCAGGTCGATGATTTTGTAATCGTATCATCGGATCTGCGGCCGTATGTTCTGGACACTCGGGTGAAGAGAGGAGCTGAGTTGTCAACTGATCACCACCTGGTGGTGAGTTGGATCAGGTGGCGGGGGAGGATGCTGGACAGACCTGGTGCACCCAAACGTATTGTGAGGGTGTGCTGGGAACGCCTGGCTGAGGCCCCAGTCCGCAGGGTCTTCAACTCACACCTCCGGCAGAGCTTCAACCGCATCCCGAGGGAGGTGGGGGACATTGAGTCTGAATGGACCATGTTCCGTGCCTCCATTGCTGAGGCTGCTGCCCAGAGCTGTGGCCGCAAGGTGGCTGGTGCCTGTCGCGGTGGTAATCCCCGAACCAGATGGTGGTCACCAGAGGTGAAGGGAGCTATCAAGCTGAAGAAGCGCGATAGGACTCCTTCTTCCTTCTCCTTCTCCTTCCGCAACCAAGAGGCCGTTACAGTAGTCAAGTCTGGAACTAATGAAAGCGTGAACTGCCTAAATCAGTGCGATCTACAAAAGATTTGACTTTAACCAGCAGACGCAAATTAAAAACTGGATTTAACTACAGAAGTAACTTGTTTGTTAAAGTTAAATTCCTGATCAAATATTACCCCAAGATTTCTGACTAGTATTTAACTTAAAAGGCAAAGCACTGATGTCTGTGGCAGCAGCATCACCAAATAAAATACATTCAGTTTTTTCATCATTTAAAAACAAGAAACTATCACCTAGCCATTTTTTAACATCAGTTGCGCAGTTGATAAAGGATAAAATCTGATTGGCCATATGTGGTTTAAGAGCCAGATAGATTTGCAAGTCATCTGCATAACAGTGAAAAGATACAATATGTGCAGATATAACCTCCCCTAGTGGCAACATATATTAGGAAAATAGGAGAGGGCCAAAGATGGAGCCCTGAGGAACTCCACATAAAAGAGGTGATTAGAGTTAGAGTTAGAAACCATATTTCTAAGATTTGTGGAGCCCAGAAACATGTTTACAGAGTTCAGGGTAGAACAGGGTAGAACTCATCCACACAGGGTAGAGTTCATCCACAACTAATGTATAGCTATTGTTTTACTAAAGTTGTATATTTTTTTAGCAAGACCTTTACGATATTTGACATCGACCTTACATTAAATTGATACTTTGCATTGGTGCAATGCTTTAGTATTTTTTTTTTTTTTATAGTCAGTGAAAGTGATGCCTTTATGGAGCAGCGGTTTATACATTTGCCTAAAAAGCAAATCCATGGTTTGATGCAAGGATTCAATTCAGTTCAATTAAATTTTATTTATACAGCGCCAAATCACAACAATCGCCTTTAGGCACTTTATATTGAAACCCCAACAGTCAAAACGACCCCCTATGAGCAAAGACTTGGCGACAGTGGAAGGAAAAACTCCCTTTTAACAGGAAGAAACCTCCAGCAGGGAGGGAGGGGCAGTCATCTGCTGTGATCGAGCTGAGGAGAGAGAGACAGGACAGAAGACATGCTGTGGAAGAGAGACAGAGATTAATAATAAGTACTGATTGTAAGATTTATCAAAAGCTTAATCTTAAAAGTAGAGAGGGTGTCTGTCTCATGAATCCAAACTGGGAGCTGGTTCCACAGAAGAGGGGCCTGAAAGCTGATGCCTCATAAGTATCCTAGCAAGTATCATGGACACGAATTGATGGGTTTTGTATTAGAAGGGGCATCTGAGATTTCATTCAGTGGCATATGTCTTTTAAGCCCCGAGATGTTTCTAAGTTACAGATCTTTCATAGGTGCTTAGACTATATCAAAAGTTTGATAGCTGACAATTTTCTCTAACTTAATAGTGAGAACACAGAAGACTGCCAGTCAGGCCTTTATTTCTTTATGTTTGGGTTATTGTAGTTCATCGTTCACTTGTCACATCACACTTTTGCTAATTCAGTCACAGTGGCTCCCCATTAATTTCTGAGTCCACTTCAAAGCTTCTGGTTTTGACTTTTAGAGCTCTACATGGGCAAGCACCAACGTACATCAGTGAAATTTTACATCCATACATCCCCAGCAGGTCCCAGCAGGCAACGACTGAAGGAGACAGAGCTTTTGCAAGAGTGCTGAGGACTGAAGAACTGCCCATACACACTCCAAACACAGATCTTTCTATTTATCAAACCCTTACCAAGCCCTGCACAGTGAATTTATTTAACCTTTTATATCTGAAAAATGTGCTTGCCGCTATAAAGGACAAAAAAAAACATTTTTTAAATAATGTCCTAAATATGCATACCTCATTACCTCACAAATAATAACACCATGATAATTGACAACAGCACTGGAGCAGAATTTACAACTGACCAGTTATGATGATGTCTCACACAAGCTTGTGTTATTTTCTCCATGGTTTTCATATTTCACTGAGCTCAAAGGCAGCATGTCCAAAAAGATGCAGGGTCCTAAAATACTTCTATGCAGAAAACTAAAAGCTTTTTTTCCCTTTTAAAGCAACAACACTTTGTGTTCCTTTTTTCATACTTGCACTTGATATTCAAGTCGGCTTCTTTCAAAAGATGCAGGTTTCATTCTAATTTACTCAGCCCATGATCTTCTTTGCTTGGGTGTTTAGGCCCCATAATTAACTGTCGGCTCTTGTTATGACTGAGAGAATAGCTACGTATCGATCAGAGGCTCTGTATTTCTCTCACCTAAATTACACCTGTTGGAGGAGCCGTACCTCTGTTTGATCCAAAGCTGACGCTGTTCCTTAAAAGTTGTTAAATGTTAACCTTAAGTGACACTCCCACGCCATGTTGAAAGGGCTTCTTTGAAAGATCCTTCTGATGTTATCTCACAGCCTGATAATGTAGAATGGACACCAAGCTCAAAACCCTTCTCGTGTCCAATCAGAAATAAAAGCTGAAGAATTGGTGGATTTATATATTCCAACTCTTTGTTCATGTTTGACAGTATTGACAACACACGTAAACTAATGTATGAGGCTCATACTGTGTCATGGATCTTAGGCAGTTTGATTGACTGAATGTTAATTATATCACTGATATTTAATACAGTAAAGTCTTATAACAGACCGATGAAAAGGCATCATGCTGATCAATACCAAATAAGAACAGCAGAGACTGTGATTCATAATGTAGTTCCTAGATGACTGCTATTCTAAATCTCTACAAAAACGATAAAATGTATTAATTATGTTTACATGTTGGGTTTACATCTGCGCTAAGATCTCACTCCAGGAGCTCTGGTGCTAACCTTTTAACACCAGGTCACTGGTCAACTATTTTAATAGAATTTTTGCCTGTTTGGAACATCTACATGGAAAAGCTTTTAACAGCAAGCTAATGTCAGAATGTACGAGGCTTAATGAGAAAGGTCATATCATCGAGATCCTGAAACTTGACCTATTTACTACATGGCTAATACTAATACAGTATTTAAAATAAAAATTGAAAAAAATTGAAAAATGTTTTTATGCACAGCCAGGCTTTGCAAATCTCATTAGGGTTCAATAGTTTACAAACAGTTCAATAGGGAGAACTATAGAAAACCTGAGATAAAAACAATAAATAAAGTTAGAAAAGTGTAACAAGAAAATGCAGTACTGTGCAAAAGTCTTGAGCCACCTTTTATTTATTTATGTTTTGCTGAGAAAATGGAAAATATGTGTAGCAATTTATTGAAATGTGTACAAACTTACATGTAAATACAGCAAATAAGGCAAAACAGAGTTTGTACGATTCTAACCGGCTTGAATGTCAATAGTTGGTATGAACATCGTTACTCTTCAACACAGTCTGAACCCTCGTAGGCAGGTGTCTTCTAACATATTTAACTGGTCATCAGGAACAATTCTTCAGGCTTCTTGAAACTTCCAAACCTCATTTTTGGAGGCTGCATTTTGTTCTGTTTTCTGTCAAGATGATCCCACACTGCTTGAGTAATGCTGAGGTCTGGGGAAGACTAATGGTGTTCCATTTTGTGTTTTTCTATTCACATATGTTTTTACTGCATTAGCAGTTTGTTTGGGATGATTGAAGCTGTTGCCAGTCAGACACTCTCCAGATGGTATTGCATATTGGATAAAAACCTGACACTGCTTTCTGCACTCACAATTCCATCAATTTTGACAAGCTCTCAGCACCACTGGCTGAAATGCAGTCCCAAACCATGACAGTACCTCCACCGTGTTTTACAGGTGGTGATGAATCTCTCTCCTGACCTCCTCCAAAAATACTGATGATAATTTGATGATGATAATTCATCAGTCAATGAAACCACAGATTTTCAGTCCTGGTTCTTGTATACAGTAATTTGGCATATCCTGCCACTTCTTCCTTTGTTCTTGTCTAATTTCCTGCCCACCATACAAAGAAATGCCAAGCTTGCAGCTAACTTTATTGGGGATCACCTTGTTGGAGGAAAAATACAGAAAATTCCTTTGAAAATGGTCATGTTAAAGGACCTGACTGCAAATGAGCAAAAAAGCAGCCAACGTTCACAGAAAGCTTTGGACATTCAGAACTTCAGAAAGCCTAGAGAACTATCGCTCACCACCACTTTAAAAATTACAAGCTCCTGACTCCTTGAAAGCAATGAAGAAAATAAAAGAGGGGTGGCTCGAGACCTTTGCACAGTACTGTATATAAAATGAAGAATGCCATGTGGTGTATTCATAGCTGCTAGCACCAACATATATTTAGATTATCCATCGAGAGGCTTTGGCGAGTGCATGGGTCATTAAGTTGTATACCTTCAGGTTCAACAATAGCAAAAACAGCAGCACAGAGACAAAGAGAGCACAGGGCCTGAAGGAATGTGGGCCCAGAGTGAAGTTAAAGGTACCTCAGGAAAGAATGTGAAAGATTATGCTGCAGGGAAGAAGAATAGGAAGAGAGAGCTCCAGAGAGGAAGAGAAAGAAGTGGAGAAAAGCAAAGCAGAAACAACAGGCCATGTTATTTGCACCCCATCACAAAGTCCTCAAAGAGATGTGATGCCCTCAGAGTTAGCATACTGATGCTGATGTGAAAATCACTAAAGGAAATAGTAATCAGGTGGGGGATGCTAGGGATGGGCAGATGATCCACTGTGGTGACCCCTAAAGGGAGCAGCAGAAAGAAGAAGCACTGTGTGTGTGTGTGTGTGTGTGTGTGTGTGTGTGTGTGTGTGTGTGTGTGTGTGTGTGTGTGTGTGTAAATGTCAGTCTGTGTCTGACGGTACATGAGGACAGACATGCATATGAACATGACTTCTGCCTAAAGCTAATGTACACGAGTGCTTCAACAATGGTTAAAAGTCTAATTTTAATGATTTTTTTAAATTATAAAATGACATTTGATAACATGTTTTTATTTTATCTTTTCCAAAGGTCAAGTTTTCAAGTTTTATTATTTTCAATCCTGTTGTAATTTTTTTCTTTTGCTTTTTTGTTGTAAACTAATTCCATGTAAACTTAATTCCATGTATTGAATCTGAAAATATCAGTTGAGGCAAATGTCATTAGATTTACATTTCAAGCAAAAATGCCAAGCTGGATAACAATTTTTTTTCCTCATAATGCACAGTGGATGGTGCTTGAAATAATAAAATGTGATTATTATATGGATTTTTTTCTAGTGTCACAACCCACCTCAAAGAATGTGACAACAAGAGGGGGCCCACACATAGTCTGAGGATGCTGTTAACTGGCTTAATTAAATAAAGAAGCCAAAGATTAATGTGAGTGGTTGTCAGCACATCAGTGTGCTGTCTGAGTGCAGGGTAAGTGTATGTGTGCAATGCAAAAACAAAAGAATAACTAAATGCTCTGTCAGACAGCCAACACGGGGAAAGGAGGGGAGCAGAAAGAAAGAGCCTTCACCAAGTTCTGGTAGAGCTGCTTTGCAGCACCCTGAGCCCCATCTGCTCAGGTGTGCTGCATCCTAAATTGGGTCAACTCCACCCACGAGTTCCCTGGAAGAGAGATGCAGGCAGCAAGAAAAACAAGGCTGGCCCTATAGCTGTCACACTTGGGACGTCTAATCTGACAGTCATGGAAGATTATGATCAGATACTTATTGCACTCTAAATATAAATAGTTAAGTTACAAAAGGCTGTGATGGGGTTGAATTAAATGTTGTAAAATAATATATTTAAATGCTTCCTATAAAATCTAAACATCACCATGTCACATCTCACACAAACACACACACGCACGCACGCACACACACACACACACACACACACACACACACACAGGCTCAAACACTTGGCGACAGTGGGAAGGAAAAACTCCCTTTAAAAAGGAAGAAATCTCCAGCAGAACCAGGCTCAGGGAGGGGCACCCATCTGCTGTGACTGGTTGGGGCTATTCAGTTCTCCTTAATACAGCACAGAGTAATGCAGTAATTGTTCTCCTTTAGAATAGTTTTTGTCTCAAATGGGGCCCATGACAACACTTTCCTGGGAAAAATATCTGCCTTCTAGCTGTTTATGGTAAAAAAAACAAAAAAATTCAAGAGAGTTCTTCCTTCCCACTGTCACCAAACACTCACTCAGGGTTGGGGTTTTCTCCACTAATGATGCAGGACTTTAGCTTACAATAGGAAGCACAACTGTTGTTGTGAATTTGTGCGTTTAAATAAAACTGAAGTGAATTGAATTTCTGACTAAACAGTTATTCAGGAAGTGGCAGTTACAGGATCTGTGGAGTAGCTCTGTTTGTTGAAATGACATTTATTAGTGGTTGCTTCTTTAAAAGCTCACTTTTGGACTTTTTTCTCGCTTGTAATGGCAGTGATATGATTCGATACGCGGTGGCCGCTCAATAGTTTTTAGATGACTCTATTTACTTGGTGTTGATTGGAAGACACAGATTGCCCATCTGTGCATTTATTTTCTCATCACTGTGGTCAGTGACACTGTGATTGCACGCAGTTTAAATTCTTTTGCTGTGCTCAATCTGCACGCCGAAAGAGATCTTGATAACAGCTCGATAGTTGCTGACAAGCAGCCAGGCTCTATAAAAGCGTCAACCTGTCTGTGATGTGCACAGCAATATATTTCACCGGTGGTTCTCTGACTCCACTCACTGGCTTCTTAGTGTTGCAGATGTTCTGGTCTAATGATTTTTGCTTAATTATGAATCAAAATTAGCCAAATTAAATTTTTAGCAATACCTGATAAAAGCCAAAAACGTGTGAGTGGGTAAAGTTATTCCGCAGGTTTTGGTGGACAAACTGCTGTAAATTTAATCAAAGAAGCATCAAAAATAACACCAGATCTTCACATGAGATGTACAATAATCTGCCCCAGATCTAATACAGTAGAATGAAACTGGATGACATTAAGTGGGATACAGAACTAAAATTTATATTTGATCAGGGTTAGAAAAGTTACTCATCTAAAAATATCTTAAGGAGTTTATGAGGGAGTCAAAGGCACTTTTCAGAAACGGGTATTAGGTTTAAAGATTCATTGTGTAATTACCCTCTGCAAAACGTTATTTAGTTCATTTTGATTTATATAGCACAACAGTCACCTCAAGGTGTCATATATTGTAAGGCAAAGACCCTACAATAATTGAGAGAAACTTACAGCTGAAATTTAACAAAAATTGATAATTTCCAGCAGTAGCATTCTAGTTATGGATATGTTTAAATATATTTTTTCAGGTGTGGGGTGTTGTTCTATTGATATTTCTACTCCAATTTCCTCAAGAGGCTTTGCCTTTTGCAAGGCTGCCATTGTTCTCACCTTTCTAACCTAAGTAACATCATGTCTTTGGACTGTGGGAAGAACACCCACGCAAACATGGGGAGAACATGGTCTTTGTTTTTGAAATTCTCTTATTTGCGTTATGATGTTTTCCTTGTCAGCACAAGGAAAACACAAGGCTTTGATTCCCTTTGTGTTCTTTAACTGTGGATCTTTATGTGCTCATTGTTTATCCTCCTGTTCATGTGTCCTAGTTCTTGCTTACTTCTTGATTTTTTTTTGGTACATCTTGGTCCTTGTAAATGCTCTACCTCCTGAGCCACAGTCACAGGGTTTAGTTTTGCTTTCTGTGTCTCCTCCCAGTTGTTTCCCATTTGCCCATTAACTGCTGTGTATTTAAGTCCTGTGTTTTCTTTGCTTGTCGTCAGTGTTTTCCCCTGCTTTGTGCCTCTCTGTCCAAGCCCTGTGTTTTCTAGTTTATGCTGCTGCCCCCCTCCACCATTCTGTCTCTGTCGTCCTGCTTTGGGGTCCTCAATCCTGCCTGTCACAGTGGTACATGACAGGTCGAGGCCCAGACCTTCTAGCTGTGAGCAGCACCAGCCACCATGCTGTCCCACTTTGTGTCTTTAAAATGATGTGTTGATGTTGTGGGCATAAAGCTGCTCTGTTGTTGTCTCTAGTTCACTTTATACATTTTTTGGAAGCTAAGATTTGTAAATTTTAGCTTTCTGTTTGAATTACATTTTTATAGAATCTCAGATTTCCTTAGAAAGGGGTTTGTAATTGTGAAAAATATATTAATTAACAGAAATAGCTAAACTGTATGACAATCACATCAGCCAATGCACATTTTATCTTGCATATACAGAATATTGCAGTGTATAAAACTACATGAATGTTGTCACTGTAGGGAGTTAACCTCAGAATTTAAAGCCTCTCGAGAGGACTGTTTGTGTGCTGCGCACTTTATTAGGTAGCCTCAGCTAGTACTGGGTTTTGCCTTCAGAAGTACGTTAGTTGCTCGTGGCATAGATTCAGATTT
Source organism: Apistogramma diplotaenia (assembly GCA_015052665.1). Classification (NCBI taxonomy): domain Eukaryota; kingdom Metazoa; phylum Chordata; class Actinopteri; order Cichliformes; family Cichlidae; genus Apistogramma; species Apistogramma diplotaenia. The sequence continues at coordinate 18,586 of VOQJ01026038.1, read as the reverse complement.
TGCTCCATGTTGACATGGTAGCATCACACAGTTGCAGTGGATTTTTTCATTTGCACATTTTCCACTTCCCAAAGGTGAAGCAGATTGAGATCTGGTGATTTTGGACTCAGAGGTACTCTATTGGATTCATATCTGGTCATTATGGAGGCTGTAGCCCATCTACTTCATGGTTCAATGTGTTGTGTGCTCAGTGATTTTTTTTGCTGCATACCTTGGTTGCAACAAGTGTTTATTTGAGTTATTGTTTCCTTCAGTCTGGCCCTTCTCCTCTCATCTCTGCCATCAACAGGGTATTTTTGCCCAGAGAACTGCCACTACTGGATGCATTCACTTTTCTGTAAACCCTAGAGACTGTTGTTCAGGAAAATCCCAGTAGATCAGCAGTTTCTGAAAGACCATTGTGAAAATATGCTGTCCAAAAGTATACTAAAAATATATAATTTATTGTGGAACCCCATTTTCTAAAAAGTAAAACAGTGTAAATAAAAACATAATGCAATGATTTCCAATACCACAAAACCACATTTAATTGACAATAGAAAAAAGCCATCAAATGTTTAAATTGAGACATTTTGGCGTTTCATGAAAAAGTGCTCATTTTAAATTTAGGGTGTCGACACAACAGAAGGCTGGAGTAACCGTACAAAAAAAAAGCTGGAAGAATAAAATTGAATTGAATTAATTGGCAACAGGTCGGTAACTTGAGATGCAGAGTTTCTCAGAAATAAAGCCTGGCAGAAGTTCACCAACCTGCAGAAATCCATGTCTACAAATTGTGGAACCATTTCAGATTACTTAAAAGTCTGATGATGAATATCTCATCATCTGCAGTATCATCAAAAGTTTGTGAGAATCTGAAGAAATCTCTGTGCGCAAAGGACAAGATTGAAAATCACTGCTGGATGCCTGAGATCTTTGGACCCTCAGTGGATGCTGAAGACGATGCTGAACCACATACCACTGCTATCACAGCAGCATGGCCACATAGTAGGAGAGTCCAGGTGCTGAACTGGCCTGCCTGCAGTCCAGACTCCACCAGCTGAAAACATTTGGTATTGTACGTCATGAAAATGGAACAATACAACAAGCTAAAGTTGTATATCAAACAATGGGACAAGATTCCTCTCCAAAGAGTCCAGCAGCTGGTCTCCTCGCACATGTTTACAGAAAGTTGCTAAATAAAAATAAAAATGGCCCAGACCCACCTTTTCTACATGTATTACTGCGTTCCAGTTCAAAATTACCACAATTTTTCCTTAAAATGGTACATTTTCTCTGTGTTAGTAGAGTACTTGACAGTATTTCAGCTGCATCACTCTACATGCAGGTTTACAAGTTTTATTCTTCTTCTTTTTTCTGTTCAGGCCGAACATATGTCAAGTCATATATCATTAAAAAATGTATCATCCACATGTAGCTCAGATACAGCTCGGGGGTGGACTCTGTGATAGTAATTGGACAGGCTGATTAAAACATATGGAGGCATGATGGCTTTAATGAGCCCTTGATGATAATGCTACAGTTTGGGTAAAAGTAATGATACTGGCATTACAACTGGCTCACCCGTTGGCTAGAGCTCAATTACATCGCACGATATGATGTGTTGACTGCCTTCCAGGTCCCATTATATGGTGTTAGAGACCAGATGAACGAACTAGGAGCATCTGCCAGGGTTCATTCTGCCTGTGACAGTTTTTATTTATGCTGAAAACAAGTTTTTTGCCAAACACACATCATCCTCATTTGATGGAGAAAATGAAAACTAATACGAATGTAACGTGAAGGAATCACTCATAAAGTGTAGGTCTGTTTATGAATGATATAGATGAAGCTTTTCCTACGCTGTAGTTTATTTAATGTGCTCAGGACTGGAGTCCATTGTGCCATTTCATGGTGAAGACTGTAAAATTGACACGGACATTTCAAAGGATGACTCGTTGCATTTCTTCCCCCCCAGCTCACTGAATAATTCCCAAAGACATAATAATGACTGACTGGGGTGGAATTCAATTTCCTGATTATTTTGTTATTATTATAATTACAATATGTCCGCATGGTAAATGGATTACATTTAACATAGTGCAGTTAAGAAGCCTTACATCAGAGGCAAAATAAATGACCTGACATTTCCATAATGACTTACTGTTACTGCACGAGTCATTTTTTCTTTTTTCCCCCCTCATTTATGGTTGCTGTCATTCCGGCCGCAGCATACAAATCCTCCTTTTTTTCCTCTGGAAAACTCATAATTCCTAAGCTCACTACAAAGGGTGTAAATTGAAGAGGCTGCTCTGCGTCCTTTGTGCAATTTCCCCAATCAGGAGTGGCCTAGTTTTGAAAGTCAGGAACAGTTTCTAAAAGCGTTCATTCTCCGAACTTCTAGAGATTCTTTCAGTGACTTTGAAAGGAGTCAGTTTGTCGTCATGTAATGGGAAGTCCAGTTCACTCAAAGTGCCTGTTCACAGGGTTTTTAGCATCTGTCCATGACTTGTCGCGGTGCTGCTGTGAGCCAAGGCTCTGCACCACTCCGCCTTCTCAAGAGTCCTGTCTTTTAAACCTTCAATGCATCATTTTATCATCACCTTGTGCTCTGCTTTTGGTCTCTGGTGTGCCTGCTCTTTACCAGTAGGGGGCAGGAGTGATCCATATTTGATACTCCGTGTTATCTAGTGGCTTCTATCTAATTTGGGGCAGGAGGTGTAGCAGGGAGGATGCTTTTAAGCTCCACTGCCTCTATAGACCCAGATGCATGCAGGGAACGTCTGCTGCTCCCAAGGTCAGCCATCTGAGGACCAGCACTGACCGCAGCCACATCTCCTCTTCCACTGATGACCGCCGGACTAATTGGCTATGGGTTGCCTCTGCGACACTGAAAGTGAAACTGAAGTGAAATGACAGCCTCTCTGGATTATCTGAGATGCAGCTTTTTAAAGGTCCCGTATGGCAATTGTCAGAGGCGAGGCTGTTTGAGGGGAACTCTCCATATCCTATTTCATTAGCCTTGTCTGCTGTTGTGGATGAGATGTAATGTGGTGGCAAAGTGCATCTCAACATCCCCTTCTCCGATGGTCGCTGTCATATCACCACCAGGGCAAATAAGCTTAGTCATGGGTATTGAGCTTACTCCCTCACTTGCTTTTGTGTGTGCTGATTGATGGCGCGTAATCTATTAAGAGGATTTGGTGCTAGTTTGAAATTGAGGGCAGAAGTGCTTGGGAATTAGCTTTCTTAATGTCAGGAAGTTCTACAGGAACAAGAGGTGAGGGCGACTTCAGTGGTGATCTGGGAGAAACTCATTAGCTGGGAAAGCTGTTTAGTAGGAACAAACAGTCTATGTGTCCACAGATAAGGAAAGCAGAGAGTAAACATTTTGATTCATTAGAAACTCTGGTCGAAATGGTTATTTCATGACTCCCACAGCTTTTAGGAAGAGTGTAAGAGCCAAAGAGAAATAGAAACCCTCGGATTCGAACCCCCCAACCTACCCCAGCACCAGCTCTACTGGCATTTGTCCGAGAACACTGTTGTTGTCACAGATAACAGCAGGTTCACAAATACAGTAGCACATATTCCAGACATGAAAAGGTCTGGAGGCACTGTGACGAGCATTATGCTGCCTGAAACATCACCCAGCATGACCTGTTGGGGCAGGTCAGTGATGGTCTGGGAAGGCATAACCTTGGATGATTGCACAGATCTCCACATGCTAACCAAAGGTAGCCTGACTGCTGTTAGGTACTGCTGCACAGACCAGGAATGCAGCCATGGAGGCCGTACACAGCCTGCGATTTACATTTGAATCTGACTTGCAGTGTGATTCTTTTGTTTTTTTTGTAATTGAATGCACTTGCTTCTCCTGAGATGTCTTCTTTATCCAGTTAACATTTTTTGGGAGTGTTTCTGTATGCAAATGGTTGATTTGAGAACAAAGGCTGTTATATGCTTGACAAACTGTAAAGCCCCTTAAGGCAAATCACAAAGACTCATTTGCTCCAAATAAAGCTTTCAGTGCCACCATTGTTTTTCTTTCTGCGAAGTCACTTGGATGCGCAGGTGGTCGGCACCATTCAGAAAGCAGGATCAAAGGAACTGGGATTTTACAGATAAGGCTCCTCACCTTTGGAGCTTGTCTTCCCTTAAGAGCTAAAGAGTGCTGGCTATGAAGAAATTCTGAAAATGAAAAAAAAAGAAGAGTGATTCAGATTTTTACAGAATATTTGTGGACAAACACTGAATCCACTTTGAAATGGTGTCTACACAGAACGGTGATACACTTGAATGGAAATTAGCTTTGCTATGATTTATTCAGCATTAGCATAAATAGCCCGAGACCCTAAGGCGGTGCAACACACCAAACTACAACATTTCACAGGTGATGCAGAATTCTCCCGACAGCCTGTCCGGTTGTTGCTCTTTGCCACATCCGCTGTTACTGTGACCAACAACTGGGAGATAAAATAATAAAGACAATTAGCACTAATTAATTAACTTCCTAGAAATATGAGACACGGTCAATATAAAGTCAATAGAACTTGTGTTCCGTCCATGTTTTTACACAACACAAAAGGCCAAACCAGAACCAAACCAATCATGTGGCTGGGATGGAGTTAGAGCCATGTCAGGTTAGACTGACACTCTGCACAGAGGATGGGAGGAGCAGCTGGTAGCACCATGTGTGCTGATGTTTGGGTTTCTGCAGCCATACGCAGCAGTATGTTAGGAGTGTGTGAGCGAGGTTAAAGAGAACATTACAACAGGAAATGTTAAAGCCTCAAGCGGTGGTGTTCCAACAGGCCCAACGCTCAAAAGACGAGGACGCCATTGAAAAGAGGGGCGAGTAGTGCCAAGATTTGTGGCTATTTAAAGTACAATAAAGAAGCAGAGTAGCTTTGAAGTGTGTTGAAAGCATGTTTCCACAACCACAGCTAACACCACAAATCATTGGAGGCACACGATGCAAGACTTCACAGTGCCAGTTTCTGCAGTGCCAGCAGAAATGAAGAGCCACAGTGAAAAAAAGCCTACTTTATTGTAAACGACACGATGCCAGTAAGCACAATGTCGAATACAAGCAAAAGGCAAGTTTGAAGTAATTAACCCTCGTCATCAGCACCTAGCTGCGTGTGGACTGCAGAGAGACAGTGAACAGCTGTGGACTTTGCACCACATCGGCTTTGTGGTCAAGTCTCACATGTGATGCGAATATGAGACGTTTTTGAGTGAATGCCTCAGATTTGTTTACATAAAAAAGTTTATTGATTTAGTTCCCAAGAATGTTTATCCTTTAGTTATTTGTCAGGTTGTTTGTCAGGCTGTTTCCCAGCAATTTAAAAAACTGTTTCATTATATACAAAAGAAATTATACAAAACAGAAGTTTGTGTTGTTCTGTAAAACTTGAAGCTTTTGGTCAGAATTAAGATTTTACTTTATTATTACCCATGTTACTTATCTATGTTCTCCACTACCTTTATCATGTTCACCTGACAGAAAATGAACCAATTTAAACCGAAATGAACCTCGTGATATCGTCACATCTCATTTAGGAACATTCCTGCCTGACAGTATTCAGTACTGACCGATTTGAGTAAAAATAATTGTGATAATTTTATTCCCCATATTACTCAGCCCTGTTGTGGCCAGACTGCACCATCACCAATTCTTCTGTCCACAGAAGACATTTACAAAAAAAGCCAGTATGTTCTCATTATAACCAAAACAGATCTCTTGGTCAGGAGCTGTGGACATTTCATTCTGACTTGCTGGGCACAGTGTGAACCAAGAATGAGTGAACCAAAGAAATGTCAGAGAAGCTTGTGGCTTATGTTTAATATTCTGAAAGATGAATTTCAACTCAAATGAACAAAAGAAACCCAAACAGCTGGAGACAGATGGGAATCAAACTCTTGCCTTCTGGATGCCCCCCCCCCCCCCCCCCCCCTAAAACATTGCCTTTTTTGGGTTTTTTTTTCCCCCCCAACACCAAAGTCAAAGGGGG
>VOQJ01026036.1:57742-69334 GCA_015052665.1 Apistogramma diplotaenia | reverse complement strand
CGCGATCATCGCCGGGACCGTTTCGCTTCACATCGCCTAAACAGAAGTAAACCAGCGCGTATAAACACAAATCACACGGACTCGCAAATATCTCATTTATTAGACAGACAATCATCGTTTTGGCAACAACGGGGAAAAATAAACGACTCCGAGGCCCACAAGTTTACCTCATTACAGCGAGCAATCCCTCACTCTTTATGCTTGTTTATTTGATGCAGCCTTTAATGACTCCTTAAATTCAAATGACATTAAGGGCCCTAATAATCCGAGCTAATTTGAACTAAACACACCGTGCTCTCCTCACCTTTTCCCCCGGCTGAAAGTGTGCTAACAGATGAAGACGTCAGGAAAGGAGCTGGAAGTGGCTCCACAACATCTGGTGGAGATTTTGTCATGGCCCCTCTCCTTCTGTTTGTTTGTGTTCCTCCTCCTCCTCCTCCTCCTCCTCCTCCTCCTCCTCCTCCTCGCAGCTCCTGTCGTGCTGTGCTGTACTGGTCCGTGCCTCACTGTTTGCGCAAGGAACCCGAGTGGAGGAGCTGGAGTGCAAACTAAATCGCAGACGAGTGTGTGCTCGGGTCAAATAAATTGCGTCAAAATGTGCAAAACCACGTGTGCGTTCACGGTGTCGTGTTTGAGTGTAGGAGGCCGTTATCGTGCACTCCTTTTTTATTGCAGCCCTTTCGAAGCCTGAAAAGGGAACTAAATTGTTTTTGACAAACAACACACCCGAGGATGGAGCAAAAGTGCAGCCAGCCCAGCGAGCATGCCGTAAAATGAAGGGCACTTTAAGGCCTCACACACGTCACATCCACAGATTAATAGACATGAACTTGATGCCACGCAGAGCTGAGGCAGCATGTTAACCTGTGCTTAGTCTTTCAAGTTGATTTCAACTCTAAAGTGTTGCGTTGGTATATCAAATGTCCCTGGGGACGACCCCAATGTGCCCACTGGTGTGTGTGTGTGTGTGTGTGTGTGTGTGATAGGTTAAAGTGTGTCAATTTTATTAAATAAGTGTATGAATGTGCACCGGAAAAGTGCTGAATACAAAAGATTATTGTATTTAATGCAGAAAAGTTCATTTTGCTGGTGCTGAAGAGTAAATTCTATACTCATATGTTTACAGCCTGTTTGGTGACGTTGTCATTAAGTAACCAGTGATTCTCCCTTTCAAAGTTATACTTCAAATACACACATGCGAAGTCATGCTACAGCTGCATTACTGCTTTAATGCCGAGGGCCAACACAGGCAACACTTCTGGAGGCCCAGCCTACATCTGATATATCAGCCACAATACAACAAAAACTATTGAATCTGTGTTCATGATTCAGTGCTGCAGAACACGCGGCAGAGATGTTTGCAGGCTCTTTGGCATCACAGCAATCCTGAACAGGAATCCATGCCTTTAATTTATGTTTATACAGGACTGGTGACTTTAAGTCTTTGCCACAGCAGACGACACGCAACACTGAGATCCTGGACTTTTAAAAAATCTTACTTACATGATGTGTTACAGCATAAAAGAGACCATTTAACAAGGTAAAAGGAGATAACTGTGTCATGTGGGCTGCTTTTAGCCAACACACACACACACACACACACACACACACACACACACTTTCCAGTACCTCACTTTAGCACCCAATATTCCTGTAATAACATCAGTGACCACTCCACATCAAGTGCCCTCATAAAAAGCATCTTAATGTGTGACCGCTGATGGAAACTCTCTGTTCTGCGAACAGCCGGGAACAGAACACAGCGTCCTGTCCACTCTGACGAGGAAAAGCATTTGGAAGATCCTTTGGAGGCGCTTCCCAAAGAAGTGCTGCAACAGCGAGCGTCAAGTCCCCGTTTCTGTCAAGGTGTTTTCTGGCATCGACTCGAACCATCAAAGCGTGGCCGCCTCATTCCCAGCCCCGGAAAACTGCCTCTATCTCCCACGTTTAGAGGGGAGATGGGTGGGTGGGTGTGGCTTAAAGGGCAGAGGGCGGCGAGTGTTGCTTGGCTTCGTGTCGCATTTTCCAGTGTGAAGAAAACAAGTCTATTTGTGAAGGAGGAGCAGAGTGTACCTTAGCTGTGAGTGCGATGGGTCCCCACGTGCTTGGGCGAGGATCCACTAATGGCTGTGTGTGTTTGCTGGAGCCGGCTCGGTGACGGGCTGGGTGATTTCACTGGCATTTGTGCAGCCTTTGGGCAGTTTGGCTGCGGGGCTGTGTAATTACCAGCGACTGGTTACACGCAGACATGACCAAAAATGCATCAAAGTACACAGTAGCCTTCGAGTATTTACTCCCACTGAGCGGCCGGGCATTAAAACAATCTCAAATTAAGAAGGTGGCCTTTGTAGGTATCGAAGAGAAAGCAATTACCAGAAGTTTTCCCAAAATCCACATTCGTCTTTCTTCCTTCACCTCGAAACTCTGACATCAGTCACCAGTGTGTGAGAGTGAAAAATAACATGCGCCTGTGTGTTTGTGGGAGCGGAATAATGAAGCGAAGGAGCTCAAGGCTATAATTTAGTAAACCATGAGATTGTGGGGATATCAGCAGGGCAGATCCAATCAAAAGTCACAGTCACCCCGTCTCCCTGCCTCTCTTCAGGGGTAACGTTAGCATAGTGGGCATTAGCCCGGACCCACATCCCATAGCCATAACTCTGAGGTCAGCGGCGCGATTTAAAATGAGCTCTCGAAGGCTTGTCAGTGTGGGAGCTCCCATGCCGGACCGAGCGGCACCAGAACATAACGAGCACGAGGCCAACTGCTCATTTTTCCACTGCAGCTCCCGGGTGTGTAAGTGGCAAATAAATGTATCCTGTTTGCTGAGGAAACCACAATGACACAGCGAGAGCCTCAATAAGCACTCGGCCAATTGAGTTCAGTGAATTAACTCGGTCACCTGAATTACGCGTGGGAGGGAAAGTATGGGTTTATACGACGTAAAATGTTTGAAACTGTGTGAGGTTAACAGGCACTGTAATGCAATAAGTACACAGCGAAACCTCACACTGAATCAGCTCATTTAGTATGCAGCAGTGGAGCTAAATGCTTCTTTAAGGACTCATTTTAAACTCATAGAGGCTCCAAACGCCTCGGAGGTGAATACGTTTTACATCCAGGGGCGTCTCCTTTTATGACAAAGCAGAAAGAATAATGGATACAAGAGTTGCCAGTCTTCCCTCAACATTAGCGATGTGAATTTGTTGCTAAATCCAGCCATGTGCTTTACTTTGACCTGCAGTGATCGGCTCTAACCGGACTGGTGCCGGCATTTAGACTGGGCAAACTGGGCCATGATGTAGTTAATATCAACCCAGAATACAGATTTTAATTTGGAATATAAAAGCTAAACACTGGAAGTGAGAATTAAAAAACATGTTGATATTGGCCATAAGCAGGAGCCCAGTATGGATGCTGTCTGACAGCAGGGTTCATAGGGCATTTCTCTGCTTTACAGTACACCACATCTGGAAACACTTGGAAGGTCGCTGAAAGATTTATGATCTAATTCCAGAACTGCTAAAAGGCCCCAAAGGTTTTACTAAACGGGTTCTTAAAAATTAACCAAATTGTTGATTTGCTCTGTTAATATAATAAAAGCTAAGCAAAACTTCACTTCGTGCAATATTTGATAAAAGAAGGGTATATTTCTTGAGGCAGTGCTGCCCAGCTCGGGGATTTGAAGGCTTGGATCAGTGCAGATGGGTCCTGACAGCTAAAAGTGACTCAAGAGCAATCGCTGTTTGCTGAGACGTGAGAAATCTATCGAGCACTCGTGCTTCGGTGAGGTCATCGATAGGCTCCTACATCGTCTCCTCTGTGATGGGCTATAACCAGCGTGGGAGGAAACAAATTGCAGACATTACAGAACATTACAAAGCAATCTTCTCAGGTTACACTGCAAAAGGCACGTACTGTGCAGCTCTACACACCCCGTGGCTTAAACTCGTACTGAGCACGCTGTCAAAGGTGTTGCTCATTTATTGTGACTTTGCCTATTATGATGTTATTTTCAACTACAATGATCTCACAACAATGCACTTGTGCTCCTGAATATGAGAACTTCAGTTGTGATGCTTATTACTCTGAATGAGTGATGAGGTGACTACAAATCGTGGAAATTCAATGAAATTCTGCAATTATGGCCAAGATGGTAATTAGCAATGCAAAGTGGCCTGATGCTAAGTTAACCTGATCTCAGCGTTGAGGTGAGCACATGATATCACTGTGCAGACATCTCTGATCCGCCCTCCTTTCTTCGTGTTGTTCTAGGAAATTTGGAAACAGGTGCAGGAAAAGTTCTCCAGGCTTCTTGAAGGACGTTGCAAAGGCCAAAACATGACTGATGCTCTGTTATGTATTTGTCTCTCCAGGAATGCTTTTACCGTTGCCAATCACACATGTTCCAGATAGTTCTGTGTTCAGTGGTGGCTCAGGAGGTAGAGCAGGTCATCTGCTATTCAGGAGGTCAGTGTCTTGATTCTTGTGCTGCTCTAGTCTGCATATCAAAGCCTCCTTGGACACGACAGTGAGCCCTGAGCTGCCCCCGATGCCAAAGAGCTTAGACATTAAACAAAGTGCTTGTGCAGGAACGACGCTGGTTGTGTCTGGCTCTTTGGAGGCAAAGTTCAAAGAAATATAAGGTGGATCGAGAGTATTCGCAGCTTTGGACGATGACAAAGTCACGTGTGGACAGAGCTTAAATCTGCAGGATCTGACACGTAGTTTAACAAGTCACAAAATAACTTCAGAAAAAAACGGATGCATATTCACTGGTTTCCACAAAGACGGCTGCAGAGGAACCTAAAGCCTAGAAACAGAAGTGCTGGGTAAATGCCTTCTTAACATTTTGTTAGAAGCTCCACAGCAGGATCTTTTTGGAAAGATTTGCTCATTTAATGCCGCTCTTTCTATATCTTTCCGACAAACAGACGAAATCAAAGATGTCACATGATAAATCAGAGCCTAAACCGCCTTAACAAGAGAAAAATATCAGGACATGCCTGCTTTAATTAAAACTTTCTGTCATCCATCCAGCTCATCTACTTGAATTATTCAGCGTGCGGACGGCCCTGGCAGAAAGATGTCCCGTTAAGATGGATAATTCAGATCTGTGATGTCACAGGAAATAACTTTATCTTTACCTCGCTGATCCCTTGGCCTGAGCGATGGGACACAATGACTCAGCGCCATTGTTCCGAGGCTGAGAAAGAGGAATGAGAGAGAAACAGGGCGGAAAACAAAATGGAAAGTTTCTTGCAGAAAGTTATTTCTTATTCATCCTATTTATCTTCGTCTTTCAGACTACTGTGGAAAAGAATCTCATATATCTTCATGATGAATATAAATCTGCTGCAGAGCCACATGACTCGAAGCCAAGTGGCACGAGACTGACAGCGAGACTGAACCGAACGGACAGCTAGACAGACAGTCATCCTGCCCACCGAGCTCACCTTGTCCTTTGAGAGGCTAATGTTTCTGGGAAAATCCCACTCCGCTTGTTGCCCTGTCAGTTCCTTACAGCTGGCACAGGCGTGTGGACGGAGTGAGGGGAAAATGGGATACAATGAGCTGATCAGACAAAGAGAGTGGGAAGGATGTGGGTGAAGGTGTGGGTGAGGTTTAGCCTGCAGGTGTCTCTAAGAGTGGAAATAATCTTAATCCACCCCCCTGCCCCCCCCTACAGCATAGAAACAGCATGCTCAGACACTTCCCTGGCAAGCAACAGTCCCTGAATATCAATCTTCTTCAGCAACACTTAAGTCACCACAACTTTCAGTATCCAAGGATAAAAAAAAAAGCAACATGTGACAACAAAAGCTGAGCACGGTGAAGAATGGTGGCTGCTCAAAGTGCTTGTTCTTCAGCTTGTACTTTACTCTGACTTTTCTCGACTTCCGTACAAATTAGGTGCCATTATTGGGCCGACAAACCTGAGCATTTGCTCCAAAGTGGAGGGCTGGATTTGGACGGGCTGTCTAAACAAATGCAACAATGGTTTTTATTGTCGTTCTGGCTCAAACTTGCCCACACACCCCTGGCAGGGAGCGCCGTTTTCAGTGGAACGGCCCGTCAGTGAGCATAAACTTGATTTGGCTGATTATGAACCGAGAGCTGCTCTTACTGAGACTTGGCTTCTCCTCCCCTCTCTTTTCACTCTGCCGTGTTCCCAGCTTTGTTGGACGGACAGATAAAGGGAAAGGAGGCTGACAGAAACAGAGAAGTGATGGAAAAAGGGAGGGTTTTCTTTTTTTTTTTTCCTTTTTTACGTCCTTGAGTGTTTTCCAACTGTGTTTTCTTAAGTACCACCCCATAATAGATCTTCTTGGAACTGTCCATTCCCTTTTGCCTTTCATATGTGTGAACAATGAATATTGGTGGCTTCCCAGCCAGCGCGGCCCTCCCGGCTGGCACCATATGCCCATCACTGGGCTGGCAAAGGAGCTGTTTAAAGTGCAGCATGGTCGGCGCTGGAAAGCCATTGGTTGTTAGTGGTTAACCCAGGGTTCCCCACGGGGCTCGCCGCGCACTCGTCATCCTGCCAACCTCCCAGCGCATTGCATCGAGTTTCCGGTGTCAATGACGTAGGAGAGATCATTCATAACTATAGAAAGGCATATATGTGTGCTTTAGTGTGAGAAATGACCATATTTTCCATGTTTTGATTTTACAAAAGAAAAAGATTTTCTTACATCCATCCCACATGAATCCCACAGGAAGTCCTGGCAGAGATGGAAATAATAAACTGGCTTAAATATATTCAAATATATTCTAAAAATCAGCGTATTCACTGGGGATTTTTTAAACCCAGTAAAACGACCATCTAATGCATGCCTGGTCACAGCAGCACCTCACAAAGCTTCATTACTGCACCCTTTTCTAAATGAATGGTACTAAAAGCTGAGAAAATCCATTTCAAATAATCCATCCCACTATGAATATTTACCATTCTAGAAGCTACCAGCTCGCAGAACGGGAAAATGAAAGGCAACGATGATTTAATCCTGCCCCGGATATAAAGGTCACACAAATCCCTGCTCCTCATTAACAGCCAGAGGTGCTTCCACTCCTCCCTCCGCCTGACTGACCTTGACTCCACTTGTATGCTGCTTCCTTCCTGCACTCCTTTCCTCCAATCAGCTTTTATCTCGCCTTTATCTGCTGCTGTCCTCGTCTCTTAACGAGTCACCGTCTTTGAGAAACTAAACTGTTGATAAGGCCCCTCAGTACTCCTGAGCCCTGAGAATGTAGCATAGTAATGAGAACTGCAGGGATATTCACAACAAATACAACAAACATCTACAAAGAGTTTATCAGAAAATCCCACAAACGAGTGAAATCAGGTACAAAAAAATCCAACAGTGAACCACGAAATAATGTAAACTAGTAAATAAGTAGCAATGGACTCCCATCTTATCATCTAACTCAGTGATGCTTTGTGCTCTGGAAATGTGCTCGCTGCTTATACCTTAGTCTCACCACAAGTCCTGGCTGCAACGTGCACACTTCACTTTTATTGCCACTCTCATCTCCTCCAGTTGCCTGAGCTCTGGCTCTGCTGATTAGCTCTCCCCGCCGCTGTCCTGCATGTGTTTGGGTCTCGGGTGTCGGTCCCGCGCTGAGACTTTCTGGCAAAGGAAGAGCCGGAGGCCGAACGCTGCGTCGTGCTTTGGTTACTGTGGCGAGGCCTGGTGCCATCAAGCACTTTCATACTGTTCACTTTGGGGACAGAATTATTACATAAGGTTCATGGTGCCGCTTTTCTTAATTACTGAGGATTTGGTTTGCCATTTTGTCAACTGAGGACCTTGAACAACAACAACAGAAAAAGCCAAACTGGCACCGACTAGGTGACTTAGCCTAGCAGTCATTTTAATCAGTGCATGTTGTCTTTTGCCAGCTGTGAATACTTAATTCTGTTGCTCTCAGTCTCAGACGAGCTTCCTTCAAACATCGGAGCAGAGGTAGATTGTCTAAAGGGCATGACTCCCAAAACCACAGCGCCATCAGAGGAGAAAACCACAGATGCAGCTGTTCAGATGGAACAGCGCAAAGGATATGTTTCTCTCACTCTCTTTCTCTGTCTCTCGTTTTTAAAGACAGGCCTCATTAAATGGAAGAAAGGCTGCTCGAGTCCAAAACCAAAGAGAGTCATGCCCCTCGAGAGCGTTCTGCTGCTAACCATAGCACTGGCAGAGCGCAGTGTGGAAAACAAGTGAATCAAATGCAACCGCTGAACTGCAGCGAGTGTACGGAGACATAATATTACATGGTATTACGTGGGCTCAATAACAAGGGACTGGCTTTAGCAACAGCATCTCCGCTTCACAAAACAGTGGTGACACAGTACGCGACACAGGCGGCGCAGGTTTAAGCTAGCAGCCAGTAGGAGCGCGCAGTCAGGCAGCAGAGATCCAGAAGCTAGCATCCACCCACCACTGCGTTGGCAGCTGAGATATCTCCAAATTTGCTGGACTGTGATGAAAACTCGTGGCTTTCACTTGATGAGGGTGATATACTTTAAGCATCTTGACCAGTCGCAGATGGATTTTTTTTTAAAATTCCACACAAACATTAATCAAATCTCTGCAAAGAAGATTCCAGCAGCCTGAGCTGCAGTTTGATCAGGGATAAATGCTGCATCAAATGCATACTAATACGCAAAATATTCCCTGCTATAACCCAGCATCTTATCAGTGTGAAAAATATGCTAACGTACGCCTGTTAGCATTTAGCTTAAAGAGCCACTATGCCAAACTTCAACCTCACAATGGTGCAGCTATAGATGACATGTACAGCTGGTTTACTTTGCTTTAGCTTTAATCATCCACAGCTGCAACAAATCACAAATTCAGCCACACGGTGATTAGTTTGAGCGTCACCCATCGTCACATGCATTCACATAAGCAAGACTGCCTCGGTTCCACTCTAAAGACTGTGTCCACACAGGTAAAGATTCACCTGCTGATTTACTACCCTGTCGTTGTCAGTTGCTAGCTTAGTAAAGACTGGTCGGTGCAACCAAGCAATATAGTAGAGGACTTTCACTTGGTGTATTAATAGTGAAGCCCATACTCACACTGCCCTATTGGCACATGCAAAAGCTGAAAGATAAAGACGAGGTGAAGGTCAGGCTGAGCGGATGACTGTCTGCACCCTTCAGTGCACCCTGGCATTGACCCTGTAAGTCTCCGGGACTCACAGCTCTCTCGCAGAAGTTGGGTTCACAGAGTCTCTTTTTGATGTGTTCAGGAAAAAGCTGCAAAGCAACTTTTTTCTTTATTGATTATTATTTGTAAAATCTGGATCCCACGGCAACCCCAACTGTAGATGTTGCTATGACAAAACATAAACCTTACATCATTTATTTGAGTAAGTTGCATTAACTTGAAGGACAAGGAGACGTAAACAGAAAAACTTGGTATTGATTTGCACCACAAGTTAGAGGCCGGAGATTATTTTGTGAAACTCTGTGTTTTGGGTATGGCTTTATGGTTTGCACTCGTAGACTTCTCAGTAATTTGTGTGTTTGAAAAGTAAACTCATATAATCTTTTGTTTTTCTTTTCTATTTTCAACATTACATCAGTTGTTGTTGATTGATTCAAGAGTGTAGTGGATGTGCACAGCATCAGGTATTAGCAGCGATTCAGAATTGAACATGAAGCTTCGTGGTGTGGATGCGGATGCCACAAAAACACGATTCACCAGGCAGACAGAAAGGAGTCGGATCGGTCACAGTCTATAAGCAACAGCCTTAAGCAAACAGGCACTCTGCTGTAAACTGTCGCCTCCTGCGTCGGCAGAGTGCACACTCATCACCTCAGCCTGTAAATCACTTCTCCATTCATTGTCATTTTAATGCAGCACCCATCAAAATATGATGGCTGACTTTTTATTTAGAATGTGATTTGATAGCACCAGACTGTGGCATTTGCTGATTGCCAGCTCCTTCAACGATAAAGTAAAACCAAAAAGAGAAAAAAAGGTAAAGTATATCCACAATCTTTGGATACATATGTGACTAATATTATCATCTGTCTCCATTAAGTAGTTCTGTTCTAACGCTATCAGTTTGAGTGGAAGACCCTCAGATACTTTAACTGCACTTTATTTTTTACTGCTGTCTCCTCTAAACACTTCTCATAACATAAACATGGGCTCATGTAAGTCATTCAAACATGCAAAAATAAGTTAGTGTTTTGTTTAACCAGGTACACATCACATTTAATTTCCTGTTAAGTATTTAAACGGTTTGTGTCTTTATACTTGCTGCATGATCTGGCTTCAAATTGGCCAAATTCTCCAGTCCAGGACTAGATTTTCTAAAGCCTGAAAAAAGAGCCCAGAGGAGCTGCAGAAGCTCCCTCTCAGGCCCCTTGAATGACAATGTTCACAAAAGTTAATATCTTGGTGTATTTTCAATTTGCATTTTAAAAAAACAGAGTACGAATGATTATCGCTTGGCTGCTGTGGAGAAGTTATTTTAAAAGAAGGATGGTGCAGTAGAAACAGATGCAGCAAATAAACAATGACATGCATGAAGGATGTGACTTATTTGTCATTCAGTTTCTGTTCCACGAAGGGAAAAACAGAAATGTTCAGGATGGAAAGACCCACTGATTCTTTTTGGCAATTTGGTTAAAGAGTTGTGCTACATCTGGATGAAATCCCGACATCTGTCCGTGTAAATGCCTCAGCACTCCTCACTTGGCAGATTGTTCTGTGGATTGCCTGTTTCATATCTAACAATAACATGATAAGTGTTTAAAATAAACAATGTTTTTATCATTAAAGGCTTAGATACTGATAGATTTTTCTGAAACGGACCTCATATATTAAAACTGCTCTGCATTAAAGGCAGTTTAAGTTACAATGTGTCAAATTTCACTGCAAGATGTCAGTAGATTGCAGTCAACAAGAAGAAACACATTTTAGTCTTTCAAGGGAGATCATAAGCATTAAATTTAGATTGTATCTGCTGTTAGCCGCTGTTAGCTGGCATTAGTGAAACTTTGAAGTGGATCTAACACTGTTGGACTTTGGTGAATAAACTCACATATGATGTAAGAATTTAATGTCACTGCCAGCTGCAAAACTATTTCTAATAATTAAATGCGACAATATCAGGCAGAAATAAGCATGTTAATGCATGTTTTCGTGCATTAGAGCCGTGACTTCAGTTTAGGAGATGAGGAGGTGAGGAGGAAGAGGATGACGTTTTATCCAGATAGCAGTAACATTGTCTTTCCTTCTTTTTTTCACTTCTTTGGCGATGGGGCCTCGTCTCAGATGATAAAATATAAGCATAATACTTCACATCTTGAGTCTGAGTCTACATACATGTACTGTACATGTACATGTACTTTTAATGAATTAAGTTTAAGTTTATGATTGTACATCGATTTGTTGAAAGACGTAATTGCACACCAACCATCCATGTATATTTATGTGTACAGAATAATTTTCTCTATTGCATAACTTCAAACAAATGACTGACTGTGTCTTTAAAGCACGGCAAACAACTATCAGAGAAAATACTTTCATGAAGTATTTTCATGAAAGTATTAAATTTAACTGGCCTTCCGTC
>VOQJ01026036.1:35503-55634 GCA_015052665.1 Apistogramma diplotaenia | reverse complement strand
CTCCACTATGCACATACTGCATCAAACTAACTCTAAAGTTAAG
This sequence comes from Apistogramma diplotaenia, assembly GCA_015052665.1. Lineage (NCBI taxonomy): Eukaryota > Metazoa > Chordata > Actinopteri > Cichliformes > Cichlidae > Apistogramma > Apistogramma diplotaenia. Next base: position 55,591 of record VOQJ01026036.1, on the reverse strand, counting down.
TTTTTACATAAGACAGGTTTTGACCACAAATCTGTAAACAATACAGTTGCAAGGCTGCTGTTAGAGCCGCACAGTGTGTGACACGAGTGCAGCCTTTGGGCCTCACACTTTTAATCATCTCAGCACTGATGCGTTCCTGCTCCCTCCTCAGACATAAAGGAGGCAGCTTGCATCATTGCACAGAAGTAGTGACACCATGGGGACCGAGGAATTATAAAAACAAACGCCTGTTCGCACCTTCGTAGAGCATGCACAGCACACTTGCGTCATCCATTCATTAATGAAATGCAGTAGCATCGAGGTTTGGAAAGGAGACACACTGCAGTGTTCGAGGCCCATGCCATACAGGTGAAAATTTGCCAGTAAAAGATATGAGCTCTCATTAAGTTTAACAGGGCAACAACCCCCTATTGAGGGTCCCACCCCTGCAACAGTAGGGGCGGGATTTTACTGGCTTGTTAATGTGACTGACAGCTCAACAACGCTGGTCTGTTTGTCTGTTACGGTGCAACAGCCTCCATACTTCATAAAGAGAATGACGACAGTTGCTCGGCAGTGCCAGTTGGTTGCTGGCTGCAGATATTACAGCATACCAGCTTGTGCCAGCCAGTTGGTTATGAGCGCTGTGGTCATTAGGCACACATGGCTCCCTCTCTCCCCTCTATCAGCCACCATGCTTGTTAACTACTGATGAAAAGAAACCAGGCTGCCACCACCACACAGACAAAGAGCTAATGAAGTTATATGGAGGGCAACCAGCCAAGCCAAAACGCTAATCATCTTTTCCAAAACAATAATCGATTTTCAGCGATATTTGTTGGGAGCTAAAACTGCTTCTGTGCCATTAGTACGACTGGAGTTCTGCACTGCAGTCGTGACACTATGGGAATTTAATTAAATGCACCTAAGTCACGCTTATGCTGCCTGATTTTGGTTGCTAATCACAGCTAATAGCAGAACGTACATTAATTTCTTTCTCGTCACTTCAAAGGATAACTGAAAATTATTTTTTCGTTGCAATAAATGCCAAGTGAAGAAAAAGCTGAGTTATAGCAAAGCTGTCGGTTTGCAGATCGAGCTACTTTCCCACCCTCACCTACAGTATGTCTGAGCAGGGAGCGACTGGAAGAATGAAATCATGGCTACAAGCATGAAGGGTGGTTGACCTCTCCCTTACAGATAAGGAGAGAAGCTTGGTCATCTGGTAGAGGTCAGAGGAGATTTAATGCTCCTCAATACTCAAAGGAGCCAGATGAGGTGGTTTGGGCGTTTGACTATGGTGCCAGCAGGAGGAGGCCAGGGGCAAGGCCCAGGATACACCAGAGAGATCCTCTCCAACACAACCCCTGGGTCATGATCACAGATCATCATAAAACATAAGGTAAACTCTAAGTTAACTAAACGGTTTAATGTGGCTCCGAAAGGCTGAGAAAGTTAATTATACAATATTTTCACTGAAAATGGAAGTGGAAGGGTGGAACTTCTAATTATGATTGATTATTTTTGAGTTAACCAATATCAATAATGTAGTCTATACATAACAAATAAACCACGATGAAACCATGATGAAAAATAGTCTTGATCGTACAGAGAACTACAGTACAGAAACAAGCAGTCGGATCGCCTTGGTGAAGGTAAAACGTGATTAAACGTTCTCACTAAAGATATTTTGATACTTCACATGTGAGAATGATTCACGACGGCTGAACCCCTTTGAGCTACTTCAGTTTCAGGGCCTCGGTGCTGTGCAGGCTGGCTCAGAGTCACAAAGAGCGCTCATTAATGCTATTAGCAACGCTGTGCTTTGCGTCTTTTGACAAGTCAACATGTGTGCTGATGAAAGCGTAACTACATGGTGCTGTGCACAGGAATAAAATGAAAAAAATGTTTCCATTGGAAATTAAATGACTACTGTTGACCCCGAAAATTAAACACAAAATAATATTTAAATTTCCAGGAAAAAAGTGAGACTAAACATTAAGATGTTTATGAGGACGGAGAGAGAACGTTTCGCTCTCCTTCCTTCATCCCTGCTTTCCATTCGAGAGTTTTTTTTACTGTGGATTTTATTTTGTCTGATTGCTGAACACTGGTGCAAAAACAGCATCATCCTCAAACCCGAAGCGTTTGATCCTGGAAGACAAACACCACCCGATGCTCACTGCACAGTTAAAACGCCACAATCGGAGGATTCTCAAAGCAGTGCAACAAGTCGGTTTGGTAAATTAAATGTCAATGCATTAAACAACATTTCCATTCGTTTTACTGATTAAGAAAATGGTATCTTGGTCCTGTATGCCTGCGTTTCTGCAGATATGAGCAGTATGTGTGCAGACCGCATCCAGCCAAAGCCAAAGAAAGAAGCCTGGCTCAGACAGAGCCTGGGGACAGATTTATACAGAGGAGATTTGGATGATTACACTCCATGAAAGTTCTCAGTGATTGAGATTGGAAAATCGCATCGGCCAGTAAATCAAGTACAGTAGCCAGTGTTTAAAATCTGGAAATTGCAGCGTATTGTAATATAAAAGCAATCTTCTCCTAATGGTGAAAGCAAGGACCGAAGCCCAGATGTGCAGCTTCTCTCACTGCAAACCCGAGTGCTGAGCAGCGTTTCTCCTGAATCCATCCAGGAACCAAACCTAAATCTGTTTTTGAGTCGTGTGAACATGCAGTGCTGCGAGAACATCTTTGCCCCCTTTTGTTTGTATATTTGTCACACTTACACGTTTCAGATGATCAAACTAATTTTCATTTTAGACAAAGATAACCATGTTCTCAGCTCAGACATGCTCATGTTAAATGGAGTTTCCTCACTGGCTCTTGGTCCTCCTCAACTGTGTACTGACTATCAGATGAAATTTATTTTATCCATCCATCCATTCTCTTCCGCTGATCCGGGGCCAGCCGAGAGATAGAATCTCTCCAGTGTTTCCTGGGTCTGCCCGGGGGCCGCCTCCTGGTAGGACATGCCTGGAACACCTCACCCAAAAGGCACCCAGGAGGCATCCTGATCAGATCATTGAACCACCTCAACTGGCTCCTTTCGATGTGGAGGAGCAGCAGCTCTACTCTGAGCCCCTCCCGAATGGCTGCACTCCTCACCCTCTCTAAGGGAGAGGTCAGCCACCCTTTGGAGGAAGATCATGCCACTGCTTGTATTCTTGATCTTATTCTTTCAGTCATTACCCAGAGCTCATGACCATAGGTGAGGGTAGGGATGTAGATCGACAGGTAAATGTACAGCTTCGCTTTTACACTCAGCTCCCTCTTCACCACCATCCCGTTTTCTTCCTCCGTCACTCAGGAATAAGCTCCCGAAATACTTAAACTCCTCCACCTGGCGCAATAACTTGTCCCTCAGTACACTGTCAACCTTGAAAATGCATCGTTTCAGTGCGTTACATTTCACTACAACAGTTAAAGTTAAGGAAAGTGAAGAATGGGCCCAGATAAGTCTGTCCTTCAGGTGTCTGTGCCATCGCCCACCTGCTCCGCCAAGGTCGACTGTTTCCCTCGGAAATTCTCCTCCGTGTCCAATCGGAGAAGATTACACGGGTCGCTTCAGACGGCAGGAACAGCAGGCCGATGTTACTGTGAGAGCTACTGTGTTGAAAGTAGACAATGGTGGATGACATTTAAATAATGACTCCTGTCCAGATGCGAGTGGAGCATTGGCAGCGCAGAGCTGAAGCTGCATGGAAAAGTTTCCTTTTTTTGTTTAAGGTTTATTTTTTTTCTCCTCACTGGCGCCAAAATTTGTGAGGATAATTGAAGAAGATTATAAGTAAGCATAAAAACACACAAAACCTTACGGACATCATTTCAGGTCTGAAAACAGGTAAACTCATAAGAGCCGGTTGGATTTGAGTGCGTGAGGGGAAAACGGCGCGTGGACAGGCACCGCGCTGTCTCAGCTGTGCTCCAGGCTGCAGAGAGATGTGGATCGATGGGCAGGTGAGAGGAGAACTGGATGGATTATCGGGCATCAGCTCTGCACTGAAGGATTCATTAACTTACACGTTTAAACATCTTTCAGCTGCGTCTGCCATATCCAGTGATTGCAAATCAGCATTCTGCCTTTTCCGCATGAGCTGATTTTATCATTACATATTCCTCCTCAATCTAAACACTGACGGCTCTGCATAATTTCACAGGGTTTGATATCTTTATCTCGGCTTACACCACGTCTGCCTGGACAGACGCTCTCCTCCTCTGATTAAATCCTTACTCGAGCCATTATCTGAAGTCTGTCTATTCTACTGTTCGATCAGACGCTCTCAGTGATTTCTTCCTGTGTGTCTGTCTCGGTGAAAAGAATGATTGTTTTCTCTGCGCGCTGGTTCGATGCCAGCTGGCAGACAGCGGTGCGGCGCTCATCCTCACGAGCTCTAACTGATCCCAGATGACCCGACCGACCCACCTGTACAGTATGTGCATCTGTGCAAGTGTAATCAGGTGTAATACTGCTCCTCATTTCCCTTCACTGTGAACATCTCACCTTGCATGTGGCAAATACATATCCTTCCCTATCAAGTGCAAAGCCTGATATCTGTGTGATACTCTATTTGTTTCACGTGTATTTGCTCCTGAGTTCCTTCATTTAATCCCTTCAGTGCATTTACTTCAGGTGATTTTCAACCACATCGGAGCCAGTTCGTGACACAGTGGAGTTTCTGTTTTGCAGTTACGGTTACTGTTTACAGTTATGATAATGTGTTTAGTCTTCATCCCTCTGCGTCTTCCTTCCGGCAGGTTTTCGCTGTCTATATAATCTACAGACCGTGATGCTGCAGGCCTGCATGACTGTGGCTTTTCATTTGATTTTACAGCAACTGCCAACAACCTCCATCATCCGCTCGCAACATGCTGGGAAACAGTCATTTATTCGTAGCGGTGGTTGCCAGGCGGTTGCCAGGCGGTTGCCAACTGGTCTCTGGGCGTGTGAGACAGGAGCCTTAAACATGACATTATTACTTTCTATTTCATACCACAAAAAAAGTCAATTTATTAGTGATTATTTAAATCTGATTAGGGAGTTGTTTCGGGGGGAGTCGAGGCTGCACTCAGGGGAACGTTCCTCAGCAAAGATTCGTTCAGTGTTAATGAGGACAGCAGGCCAGTAGCCCGAGCAGCTTTAAATATGTAAGAATATGACTGCAGCCACACTTGCAAACGTGTCCCATCTTAAGTATTTTTAGTTTTGTTGCCATTCAGATTTGATCTACACAACAAAACTGATACAAAGTTGCCACATTTATCTGATTCCTTGGAGTGACTCATACGCCTCTGAAGCCTCCTGTATCTCATCCTGATCGCCACAGACTGCAAACACAGTGTGAGGGTTGACTGGGTGCCTTAAATTATGTCACCAACCTCACATTATAAAACAAGACGTCTGCTTCTATTTACCCAGGTTTGTTACCATGCAGGCTTTTTATAGTTTCTGTTTCTGATGAACCCTCATATGATGATATCACAGTCTCGGAGGTTTTGGAAGTCGATAATATTCTGAGGTGATTGTGTGTTTGTTGTCCCGCTGGCATGAGAGTAAACGGTAACGCTGGGACATGTTGCGGGACATTAATTGCTCAGAATAACTGGGTTGGAAAATGTGGTGGTCGCGAACAAGGTGAGCGCATTCAACAAGCATTTGGGAGGGAACGTAGCAAAGGATCAAAGATTAACAGGCCACACAGCCTCAGTCATAAATGGAAGTCTCATATTTGTAAGGAAAAGAAGCTGTCCAACAGGCCTTCCAGAGCAGGAGAGAGTTTATGATAAAGTCAGTTTGAAATACAACAAAACGTTAGAGACAGCAGCTACTTTCAGCCAAGAACATGTTCTAATCGCACCTATAACTCTCATGAAGTGAACAGTGATTTACTCAGATCTGGCATCGCAGCAAGCTCTTGTGGAAAGAACAGCTTTCCCGTCTTTTACTCCGAATGCTGCTTTGAAGTTGCAGTTAGCCTTCGTTTCAGGAGCCTCAACAATCACTGCAGTGTAGAAAAAAGCAGCTATTTGTGCAGAGCGATTTAATTTAAGCTCCACCAACCAGAAATGTTTTTACAAACCTTTTGCCAGAACTCAAAGATGCAAATAAATATGTTTCAACCTGTGAAAAGAATCACGACACCAGAGGCGAGTTCTTTAAAAGTGAAGGAAACTATGAAATACAGCTTAAGTTTAATAAAAGCAACATACAAAAACATCCCAAAAACGGCTGCTTCAGCTTTCCTTTGGCGTCTTATTCTATCGAGCTTTTCTGCTCCACTCTGAGCGCTCAAAGCCTCATTCACCCAGTCCTGCACATTTATTCTCCGACGGTTCACCATCTCACCATCACGCTCATGTTTGAGCTGAGTGTAATGGAGGTAAAGGTCAAAAGGTTAAACTTGATACTAATATTTTAATCAGATTATTCAGCAGGAGCAGGAAGTTACCGAATTCCTCCGAGTGTTAAACTCGCAGGCAACGTGCTGGTACATCTGTTACTGGGGGTATGAGCTTTAACATACATACAGATACTTTGGCCCGTTCACTTATTCATAAAACATGTTTTGTTTTGGGGGGTTTTGGCAGATTTTGAACTGTGCATCACTGCTTGTTAGTCGAGTGTGTAAACGAGTACACTAACTCCACATGACTGCGTCACCCACGACACGGTTCTGTTCTCTCATACTACAGTATATGTATTTGCTGCGAGACATAATATTAACAGGTTTCAATCAGCCTGCGACTGCGATTTCGTTCCCTGGAAATTTAACATTCACTTTCTGTTGATACAAAGCTCTGACACTAAGCTGTGACAGACGAACCTTCATGCTGTGTGCCTGCAGCTGAACCTTGCATACTTGAGTGGCATTTCATGGCACCGAAACCTTCTGCAGGAGTCGCAGACAGGCTCAGCCACTGCTGGTCTGCTACATATTAATGTCTACACCTGCGGCGACAGTGGCACCGAGACAAGAGGTGAGTGAAAGGGAAACAAGATGAACGAGAGGTCAGATCAAGTTCATGGCTTCTCTTTCATCTGCTGTGTCATCAGTCGTGACTTTGCATTATTGAGGGTTAAAGGTGTCTCTGTTCTTGCAGTGTGGTTCAGTGCAGGCAGGATGACCTGAGGATGGGGAGGTGCATGTTCGATAAATGATCCACCAGTGCTTCTCTCACAAATATATGTCCTGTATACTTATAGATCAAGTGCAGTATAGTCTATCATATAGTACACAGTACAGATTTCAATGCTAAGTACAGGATACATAGCATGGCGGGAGTATTCATGTTCACATTAATAATTCTGATTACAGCCTAAATTGTATAAAATCAACAAAACTGCAGATTTGCATAAAGTGAATGATTGTTTTTGATTGTTCGTTGTAGCAAGAAGGAAAAAAAATACATGTAAAAAACACTGGAGATGACAACGGTAAGAGTAAGTAAACAGCCCGTGGCAGCACTGACCCAGACATGAGGTGAGTCACTGCAGCAGGCCAGTCTGACTGTTAACCCGCCATCAGAAACCTGCTTGTGGGAACAAGCAGCTTGAGTTTCCAGCGCAGCCTTATTCTGCAAATATTAACCGATGATGACATCTCACTATTATTGTGATTATGATCCGTGACTGAAAATTATCACCTTCTGTAAATGAACACACCCAGCCACACACACACACACACACACTTCTGGGAATGATCATGGAATGAATCCAGTGTTAATCCTTTAAGACCGTTCTTCCTTATTTGTCACAAACTCAGACCATATTCGAGAGGATGTATCCACCGTGATGCTGCCACTATTACTAAACACTATGACACTAGCTTGGATAGCGAGATGCATCAGTGAACTGTGTGGCTGCAATGTGCAGCTGCACATCTGCTAATAAGAAACTAATAATACTTAGAAAATGTGTAGCACAGAGTTCTCGAACGGGCTAATTCTCTAAAAGGCCAAACACCAAACACACAGTTGAGAAATCTAGTTTGAATCAGTGGAGATGAACCACAGCAAAGAGCTACGCCCAACGCCCACACCTTAATGGAATCCAAACAGGTTGGTTATGCCAGAAGAAAAAGAGAAGAGTCACCTTTCATTGTTTTCAAGGTGAAATCAAGCTAAAGAGGCCCAAACTGTTTCTGCACCAGAATGAAAATGCATTATTTTCAGAGCTGAAGTTGGGCATTTTAACTTGGATCGACTCCATTTTGGAGCCAAGTGGCCAATTGAGGAACTGCAGTTATTGGCACCTCACGTTGGCATCATCGTTCAGCCCTGGAAATTGCCGCTTGGTTTTGCAACCAAAAAGTGAGCAAAACTGCTAAAAAACTAAATTAGAAGAGATCTTCCTAATTCCCAAACATTTCCTCATGGAATTAAGGGAAACATGTGCAGCATTTCAGCAAGCCTGCAGTAAATAACTTTAATAATAAACACAAGCTTGACATTTCAGCTCTGCCAAACAGCTCTCACCGCCGTGTCTCGCAGCTGGTCGACCTTTAGGTTACCTCCAGGCTCAGGGTGCGTTAATCTTTCTCTAACACACAATCCCTCATTTGCATCCATACGCAGACACGGATACAGCTGATAACATGTACGCAATCAACAACACTACCCAGACTCTCACATATGAAACATGATCATCCTTCACAATGCTCGTGTGTTTGTGGAGTCTCCGTTTTCCAGATCCTTCCAAGAGGTGGGGAAGTCATGTGGTCCAGGTCCATCTGTTGACTCCAACACCTGGAAGTTGTTTGATGCCTCGCTGGATCACATGTTTATATTTTTATCATTCTGACTGTCCATCTACAGGTCCTGATATCCTCCCCTGCTGCTCCTCTTAAGGGTGATTATTCATTTTTTTATATAATACTCCACAAAACTACGTTTGGCAGTAAGACAACACAAGGGAAGACCTAAAAAGGCAACGTGGAAAGAAATGAAATTTGATGGAAAGGCAAACAGTGGGATGGCAGGAAAGAGAAAATCAATATTAAAAAGCAAACAACGTGCCCCGTGTTCTAATATTCGTATTCGTAGTTGTCTGTTTACCCGACTGAGTTAACAGAAATGCATCGCTGACTTCAGTTGGCCGAGGATATGAAGATAGTTTGATCAAGCTTTCAAGGGCACACCGGAGACACCTGAAAACCGGTCGGGATAGGGTGTAATATGTTTTTAATCATCCTGCGATGCCAGGTCGGGTTACAGCTGCGGAAAGACGTCTCCATCGGCACAGACGGCGCTCGAGACGATGCACGTTGGCTTTTTTCCACCTTCATTCCAGTGCTTAAGCCTCACACTTTGAAAATGGTGGCTTTTCTTTATTACAGTTACACATGCATGCATGTTCTGCCTGGCATGAGGTGTGCAGGTATGTTTGGAGCTGTCTGAGTCTGCTCTGCATCTGCAAACCTTTGCCACCCTCACAGGCCTGTCACATCTGAAACTGATTTTTTTTGCCCTTATTATTATGAATGCACAAGGACGTGCAAATTATTTTCCCATGCATCCTGCTAGACCTATCGTGCATGTGCACGGTTACTGCTTTGGAATCATTTTCCACAGCTACTGTAGACTTGAAATTGATGCTAAAGGTGATTCTAGAAGCTAATGCTAAAAGTTTTCACTCACCGATCCAAGTCAGGTGTTCAGTCACTTCTATGGCCACGACTGTATAAACCAAACACCTGCAGACTGTTTCTACAAACATCAGTGAAAGAATGGGTCGCTCTCAGGAGCTCAGTGAACTCCAGCGTGGTACCGTGATAGGATGATACCTGTGCAACAAGTCCACTCTCCCCGGGTAAAGTGTGCCCTGGAGGAGCCCCGGGATTCTGGCCGTGATGTGGGTAATTTTGCCCAGCCATCAACAGTGAATGCAGTCTTCTAGCCAGCGGTTGATCGGCCGGTGTTGCACCTTGCTGAGGTGCTGTTTCGCCGGGCTGAGGATTTCAACGGCTCAGCGGTTAGCAGTAGCCTGCTAACGGCAGGTAGGATTAGCATGCTAAAGCATGCTAAATTTTCAGCACGGCGTGTTAGCATGCTAATGCTATTAATTAGCAATATTGGTTAGCATTAGCAATATTGGTTTTAATTATCAGCTGTGGGAACCTCAGAACTAAGTAACCCGATACCTGTGGCCGACCCTGGGCAGAGGTGCTCATTGCACAATATGAGACAAACATCTGATAATCTTGTACATCACTGGAGCCATGAAGGACACAGTGAATTAAATCAAAGAATTTGCAGTTGCATGTGGTTGTTTGAGCAGAACCTAATTACTATGCAGGAATCAATCTGAAACGAGAAACACACGGACTAGATGATGTGGTTTAATCGTCTATTAAACTTTTAAATTAGAGACTTTTTAAAAATCGGAGTCACTGAGACATGAACACACAAGACTGAAGTAACTTCCCTGAGACGCTGGAGGATGGGGGCAGTGGGTGAATGTACCTTCCATCAAAGATTGTGACCCAGATCTACTCTCTGGGGGATAAACATTAACTTTTGGCTTCCCAAAGCGTCGGTGCTTATCACACAGCGAACCTGCTTTTCGTAAGATGGGTTTTATTCAGTGTATATATACATTTCTCCTCTTCACTGCCAACAAAGATAAAACCATTTTCAGAAAAAAGTGAGATTAAAAATTTTGCTAACTAAAGTAATAGTCATGTCTGGGAATATTTAATTCTGTGTGTGTGTGTGTGTGTGTGTGTGTGTGTGTGGTTTGTCTTAGAGGGTGGCCAAAAGGCTGAAAACACTTAGTGCAACTCTGGTTGGAGCAGAAATGAACGCATTTCAAACAGGACACTGATTCAATATTGAACCGCAAAGATCTCCTCAGTGCACGTTGTGCACCCATGACTTCATTCCCAGACGTGGAGAGAGCTGGAAGTTTGAGGATCACACCACAATCATCATCCGATTGCAAAAAAGTGATGAGAGTTCATATCGGCAGATCCACACAACCCTGCTGTGTGGTGCACGCACATCCCTGCTTTACTGATCTGGCTTCCTGTCACACAGGACTTTTCATGTCATCTCCACACAGTAAAAGGAAAATCTCATACAAGGCTCTACGTCTAAGTAAACTAGAGACGGTTAAAGTCCTCAGTCAAGTTTTTATTTTTTTAAGTATTCTAACTGGAAATATCGCAGACTCATTTGGGATGTTCAAGGTCAAAAACAGGAAGATTCTGCAGCAGCACGTAGCAGTGATGCACAGAGTGATAAAATAATAAGAGGAAACCCCAACAGTGAATAACCCCCTATGACCAAGCACTTGGTGACTGTGGGAAAGAAAAATCCCTTTTTAACAGGAAGAAAGCTCCGGCAGAACCGGGCTCAGGGAGGGGGGGCAGGGTGATGTTGCTACAGGACCAAATAGCCTTCCTACACACATCACACTTTGCAATGTTTCATTTATAGTCGTGAGATATCTCAGCAGTGCCATTGTGCTTTCGCTCAGTGCAGCCTGCTCTTCTGTGCTCAGGACAACTGAGTCATGCGACGGCATGACAACCAAACAGAGCGGGGGAGGGGGAGGGGGAGGAGCAAACTGAGCGTGCACGATGTGAGCGTGCACGATGTGAGCGTGCACGATGTGAGCGGAGCAGTGTTTGCACAGACACGTCGACTCGTTGATAAAACGGGAGCAACGTGCTGAACACAGAGGACTGAAACTAAAGTACTGATACAGTATTTCTGACATCATTACCAGCACTGATATTTAGAGGATCCAGCCACCCCTGACAGCGAGCACATGAATTAGTGCTTCCAAGTACGGGGCTATGGAAGGCCATGGCCAAGAGCAAATAAAACTAAATATATACAAAATATGATAGTGTTCCCTTGAAATCCGTGGTTGAGGTTTGTGCTCTCCGAGTGCTTCTTGTTCCAGAAAGTGTCCGAGTTCTCTCTAAGGAGCCAGTGGAAACGGTTCAAGCATCACACCGGGATGCTTCCTGGGCACCTGCTCGGAGCTGTTTTTGGCATGTCCAGTTAGGAAATCCTGGGGCATGCTGGAGAGATTATACCTCTCAGCTGGCCCGAGAACACCTCAGTGCTCCCTCAGAAGAGCTCCAGGAGGTGGCTGAGGAAAGCGAAGCCTGGGTATCTGCTCAGACTGCTGCCCCTGCACCCCACTGGTACTTATAGGAACGTAACAGTTACCTTACTAGTGTTAGAAGAGCTCAGTGCGCATCAGATTCACTCACTGGGTGTTAATTTAGAAAAACATGCAACTCAGATATGGCTTTCTTTTTTTTTTTAATGCCAGATGCCCTTCGTAACACAACCCCAAAGGTATTCGTGTCGTAGTGAGTGTAAAAAAATGCAGACAGCAGGTGACACCCAAAATCCGAAAGGGGAAACAGGGGAGAACAAAGACGGGTACGGAGCAAAGAGTATGACACAACAAAGACCTGAGACACGGGTGAGGTCATCAAGGTAAGTGGACACATGAGGGTGACCAGAGACAGCTGAAACTAATGAGACAAGGATGTGAAACTCGATACAAGGCGAAAGAGACAAAGGCTGCCAAAATGAAATAAAAGAAAACTGAAACAGATTTAGTGAGACTCAGAACTCCGACTAAAGACAACGATCAGGAACAGACAGACATATTTTTAAATGTCCTTTTCCCCAGTTTTTAACATGAAGCATTGGATCAGACCAGTTATACAATAATAGTGTAAAGAAAAATGTGGCGGTGGATGAATTTCATTGCAGAGAGTATCGAGCTCAGAGAGCAGTCGTTTCTTCTGGCCCCAGGGCCCAACTTAACAAACACAGCTATTTGGGCTGCAAGCTGCACTTTGAGAAAGCTGGCATTAAAGAATTTAATATATGCTGCAAGAATATTCCACCTCACCATGTGCAAGGTTGTTAACACCGCAGGATTAGTCATCATGACTGAACAAACAAAGAGAGCACTGGCAGCGAGACGCTGGAAAAGAAGCCGTGCTCAGGTGCCACAGGTTGACATGTAATACCTGGGCAGGGGACGGCAAACACGCAGCAGAAATTAAGACATAACAAGGTTGTGTACTTTAAAGTCTCACATTTTAGGTATCATCAACACCTCGGGAGCCCAGCAGCATATGACAGCACCAGGGAAAAGAGCCCGTGCCAAAATATTACAGAGGTGTGAAACCCAATAACTCAAGGTCTCGCTGCTGTTTACACGCGGTTGCTGTTTTCATTGGAACTGCGGTGATGTGCAGTCTGCTTTTGCAAATATATGTGCTTTCCCACTGGATAGGCACTCCTGTCTGCCTCTAATCTGGTGGGAAGTCGCAATGGGTCAATATTTGCCAGTGTGGTTCGCAGTGATCAATATGGACTGTCGTGTTCACACGGGCGATAAGACGACCAGTTAAATCAGAGATCTGTGGTTAGAGTTTAAACAAAGTCAAAACTGACAAATATAAACTCAGATTTTGTTGTGCTATTTCAGACAATGTCGAATAAAAACATCCCTTAAAAAATAATTTCCCTTGAAGCAGAAGCAACTGCGATAAGCTGAACTCATCAGGATGACTGTAAGACACGCAAGTAAGTTTATAACTTTTATGTAATATGTTTTTTTCTGGATATTCTGCCTCTCTCAGTTAAAATGAAAGAGATGCTGTGGCTGGACCGCTGCTGGATGCTGGAACATCACCATCTGGTCACCTTCCACACAACCAGCTCCAGTCAGATGGCATTTTTGTCCCAGACGGAGCATTTCTGCCTCAGTGGTGTTTTCTGCGGTGCCACCATGCAAGAGGTGACAGTAACCTAGATTACAGCACGCACAAACAGACAAATTCAGCATGAAATGATTCTAATCTTGTGAAGTCTGGGAGGAAGCCGAACGCCACGCGGTGCTACATCCTGAGAGAAACCCGGGATCGCACTGTTTTGAGGCAACAGCACAGCCACTGGGACACCGTTCCACCCTTCACTGATGTCACCTGCCATATGGCCAGTGCATTTAGCCTTCAAGAGAAAACAGAAGGAACAGCATCGCTAGTCACTGTAACCAGGAGACAGAAACATTCACAATCTTCCTTCTGTTCATCCTCGGCATGCACCCATAGGCACATCTGTACAGACAGAGCCTCATATTCCCAGTCACACTCACATCAACTCATACAAACGCACACCTCATAAAAGGTCACACCACAGAACACTGTGCTGTGTTGAGCCATCAACAAAAAATGGAAAGTTTTAATCTTTTCGGTCTTTTTTTGCTCGACACCAAAGAACAAACTGAGAAATAGGAAGAAAAAACAGCCATAAAAACCAGGCCATTTGTCATAATTTCCCGCTGCCGGTAGCTGCGGACAGAATGAGAAAGTGGTGGCAGTAGCTGGGAGCGTGGTGGTGCATCTTAAACAGGAGAGTTTCACCCGAAAGGGGAGGGGAGGTGTGGCAGTAACGCAGCCCCCAAAAAAGCGCAGGGGTCTGGGACTAAAAGGACTGTAGTGGCCCCTGATATGCAGACTAACATGGATTTGGAGGTGATAGATGGAGCTGGAGGCAGGATATCTGGGTAGTGTTGGTGGTGTGTGTGTGTGTGTGTGTGTCGGGTCAGTGTAGAGGGACTTGTAATGCTGCTGGTCTGGCTGGACTCGTGACTGCAGGACATATGCCATTCGTTACACAGAGACAGTTACACACCAGGCTAAATGAGGCTTATCCAAGAGTCTGGCTGGAGGTGTGTGTAGGTGTGCCTTCGAGTTTTACTGTGTTTTTTAGTACAAGTGTAAAATGTTAGTGTATGTATGTATAACGTGTGTGTGTGTGTGTGTGTGTGTGTGCTGTGCCATGTCACCACACTCATAAAAGTCATCACAACGAACACTAACCTCAAAAGCCGCACGACCAAAAGAAAGCGGCTCTTGATGTGAGGGGAATCAGAACTGAGCTCATTACTTTTTCCACAATGAGAAAGTTGTTTGTGTGACACTCCTAATGCTAATACTTGTGCATGGCCTGCTTTTATTTGGAAATTTCCCTGGCTATCCTCGTGCTCCTCTCAACACTGTTCCCGCTCACTCTTTCTGAGTCTTATTTTCCAAAAGAGGCAGTGCGTTTGACATAACTGACAGTAAACAGAGGATAAGCAGATACATTAAATCAATAATATACAAACACTGCAAAATGACCTTTTAGATGTGAGCGAAGAGACTAAAGGTGTTAAAATTAAGCTGCCAGAGGTAAAAACAAAGAGGTTCTCCAGGATTTGGAGTGCACAATTGATATTATCACGAACAACTTTACTCCAAAACAATAAGCTCTGTGTTTTCTGCTTTACAGCCACTTTGGGCTACGATCAAATCAACTTCCTGCCATAAATTTATCCAGACTTAACCTTTGACCCTTTGAATTTAAAACACCACCCTTTTTTTGGTAAATGTTGTCATCACTAAATAATACATGCTTGAGTATTGACCTCACGTGTTGTGAGGTCAAGGTAACCATGACCTTTGACCTCCACATACAGTCTCTTTGTTCTTGAGTCCAAGTAGATGTTTGTACTACACATAATTACATAAATGAACACACTTTATTAGCTGCACCTGTTCAGCTGCTTATTAATTAATGCATCTATCTAATCAATCAATCAGTCACATGGCAACCCAGTGCAATTAGGCAGACATGATCAAATCAATCTGCTGAAGTTCAAACCACTGATCGGTCATGGTTCTTGGAGCCAGGTGGGCCGGACTGAGTATTTCAGAATCTGCTGATCTGCTGGGATTTTCCTGCACAACCATTTCTAGGGTTCACACAATGTTATGAAAAAGAGGAAAAAATATCCAATAAGCATCAGTTCACTGTGTGAACATGCCATGTTGATGCCAAAGGTCACAGGTCACAGGCCAGACTGCTTTGAGCTGCTTGCTAATCACTTGTTACAACCAAAGAACGAAAAGCTACTCTGAGCACACTGGAGAAAATTTGCTCAGGTGCACCGAAATTGGGCAAAAGATGAAAAACGTCGCCTGGTCCGATTTCTGGTCTGGTTCTGGGACGCTCTCTTGACCCAGTGGAGGTACTGAGCAACTCTTAGAGAATACCGGGTCACCCTGACAGCACTGAGCAGCTCAGGCTGCTGCACCCCTTACAGCTGCTCTCAGACTCAGCAGTGAGTCCAGACCGCTGCTGTAACAATGTGAATTTCCCATCTCAGCTTATCTTATCTGCAAAAGCTGCAGAGAATATGTGGGATTAATGCGGGAGGAAGGATCAAAAATATCTTGGTGGCTTTGATTCACCTACTCTGCTCCTTCAGTCATTTGTTATCACCTCAGTAACTCAGCTTTATTTATTGCGCTCTAACTGGCTCTCCACCCACAGCTCCTACAGCTGCCTTGCTATTTCTTTAGCCTTACGTCCCTACATCCCTCCCCCTCTGCGTCCCCCATAATGATGTTAATAAAGTGAGCAGAATGGATTATCCAGATTCCCATGGCAGCTGGTCTGAGCACTGCTTTGTCTCCTGCTCCCCTCTGTTAACTGGTTGGAATCAGCCACTTAGCGTTATCGCTACACACTAAAGCTATCTGGGCACCATGCAGATTCTGATTAGCGATGTGTTTACTGAGCCACACTGTGAACATAAGGTGAAGTTAGGGAGTGGGAAACAGATGAGGCTGCAGACAACGCTGGAACCTAGCTCTGAAGTAGAAGATCAAACAAAAAGAAGGAGAAAGACAACATCATCAAAATGCCTTCCAAATGTTTCCTCTCTAACGCTAAAGAGACATCAGTTCACAGAAACATATTCCCACCGATGGTTACGGTGTAATTGCTCTAGCAAAAGTCTCTCCAATCTAATATTACTAACGAGGCAGATCGCTCCATCAAACACTGCCAGACAGCGTTTGGTGAGCAGCGAACATGCTGTAGTTCCATTAAGCTGAGCTTTCTCAGGGTATCTGGGCTCCGGAGAAAGAAACAGTGGGTTGACTAGATGTCGAATTTGTGTCAAATGTTAATAATAAAGGCTTCTCAAAACCGCAGAACAGGAATCGTGCTTTTTCCTTCTTTATCCTGATTGTTGTTCCCAAGATCGAAGCTGCTCTTGTGACGTGAAGAAGAAAGTAAAAGAGTAGAAGAAGAAATGAGGATTAGAATTAAGAGAGGCATCTGGGATTTTTGAACCACAATGCATTTTTCTCTCCCATCATGCCCTGAATGGGAAAATGAATCTGGATCAGCACTTAAAACTACTGACAAAGACCAGGCCAGCTGTGTCTTACAGTAAGAACTGTGGCACATCTGGAGGCCATCAAGAAGAACAGGTAGGCCGAGTTTCCCAGACGCAGGGACCAAGGCAGACAAAGTGCATTTAATCAGACAGCACTTAGACATTTCACATATTTACACTTTAGTACCTCATGCCATTCATATACTGAACTACCAACTTGCGGTTTTTAAAATTAGAGCCTACATGGCCAACTACAATATTAATATGCCATTCATCTTCATGGAGTAACCATCCTCTAATCGCTGAATTTCAGCTTCAGATGTCCACTCCACAGTTGTGCGAGCTGCCCACTGGATCAGGAAGAGGTAATACGAGCAGTTGTTTGTGATGCCATATTAACTGCGTCCAGATTCAGGGGCCGCATCCTTCGAAGGATGCGGCCTATGTAGGTCGATGTAGGTCGATGATGGATGCAGCTACTGTGACGTCATTCACTGGTTTCTGAAGTGTTTGCTAGTTTTGGCTTATAAAATAACATCTACTCTCTCTTCCAAATATGGTCAATCCTGACAACACAAGGCTTCAGTTCACTGATCGCTGGGTGACATCATAGTGGCTGTTCATCTTATTGAGTTGATTGTGAACACCTTAAAATTGGGTTTTAGGTATGTGCAGCAAAATTTCCATTTTTTGCATAAGGTGCTTTAAGTGGACGTTAACATTTTATAATAAACAATTCCCCACTCGCCCTACGGACAGTCTTTATCCTTCAAGCTTGGGTCCTTTACCAAAGGGGGAGGAGGAACTTGAGGGTCCTGCGCAGTATCTCACTGTTACTTTCACCTTCCACATCCTCTCTAGCTCTTCTCTCAGCCCTTGGTATTTCTCAAGCTTCTCATGTTCCTTCTTGATGTTACTGCCACTTGCTGTTGCTACGTCTGCTGCTGTACCATCACTGCTGTCCAGTTGGTTAGCCGTCAACTGTTCGTCTGTATCTGGAAATCCCCCAGGATCTTAGCTCGGTCATTATCAATCATCCATGGAGATGTATCCATTTTGGCTTCCGGACTTCCAGGTCATACTCAGCACAAATGTTCCTGTATACTATGCCAGCCACTTGGTTATGGTGCTCCATGTATGCCCTGCCTGCTAGCATCTTACTGTACACCCATCTTGTTCTTTCTCATGTTTCTGCTGCCTCAGGTATTCACTAAGGACATGATCATCAGCCATCTTCCTTATGTACTAATGGATCTCTGTTTCATCCAGAACAGAGGTTGTGACACACTAGTCCATGGCCTCCTTCCTTCTGCTTAGCGTACAGTTTCAGGTGCTGGATTTGGGATGAAACCCTCATGCTTTCTTGACATTAGTGGCTTCTATCTCCTCCTTTGGCCAGTTTACTATCCCAGCAGGGTATCTGACAACCGGCAGGACATATTGTAGGTGTTGATTGTCCGAATCTTGTTCTTCCCATTCAGCTGACGTCTCAAGACTCTTTACTCTCTGCAGGTACTTGACAGTGGCAGCTTTCCTAGTGGCCTCTTCATGGTTTCCATTTGCCTGTGGAATTCCAAGGTATTTGTAGTTGTCTTCAATTTCTGCAATGTCTCCTTCTGGTAGCACAATCCCCTCATTTCTGTCCTCAGGGACAAATTATCTATGTTCAGGGGCAATTCTAATTCATCATTGCATCTTTTATTAACAAACATGGTCACACAAAATATCAGCTAATGCTGAAATATGTTGTCTCACATATTTCCATTCACCAAAAAGCAGCTTAGTATGATTCAAGTCATGTATGTTTATATAAAAGCAGCCTTTTTACCCACTATTCTCTATTTCTAACAATAAAACCGAACGGCTGAAGAGAGGAAAATGAGCTTTTTCTGAAACATTCCTCAGGAGAATTAAGGTAAAGTAGTGCAAGAGTTTAGCAAGCATACCCGAGCTGTATCATAAGGTGAACTTGAATAATGAACCCACAGGGAAAAAAGAAGGTGAAACAGAGACCATAAACAAGATGGGAAGGAAATGGATGTTTGTGAAAGTAAAAGCAGCGACTGGGAGGAAAGAACTGCAGGGGAGAACAGTAGGAAACAGAGGTGAGATTGTGGTGAGGGGGCACGAGGGAGGGAGGCAGGAAACGGGGCTCGAGCCAAATGCTGAAAATGGGATAGAGACTTTACCTTAGGATGAATAAGCACTTTGCAATTCTTTAATACAGTTATCCATTTAGCGAGGAGGCGTTTCGCGCCAGCTCCAAAGATTCGTTACGGCCTCGGTCGAGCCATCCACGCTCGTATATGCTGGCATTTAACGCGGGATCAAAATGGAAAAGCACTTGATTGAGTTTAGAAAGGAATAATTCTTAAAGAATTAGGAATACTCCAGTCTTTATGTTAGCAGCGCTACGACACTTGGATCTGACAGCGCTTTTCACTTTGCTCTTGGAGACCAATCTGGATTACACAGCAGCTGAGGAGACCAATCAAATTCATTCATTCACCTCTCCTATCATCTTTCAGACTTCACCCATGTGTTCATACATCATTTTCCATTACTCAGTTCCTCTATCCATATATCTCAATGTTTTATCTTGGCCTTCATCAGCCCCTTCTCACTCTGCAGTGGAGCTCGGCAAAGTGCTACCGGGCTCTGCAAACATAATCTGGGCTCTTAATTTCTCTCAGCCTTGTTGGACACAGTTATGGTGGGAGGGGGAGGAGGCAGCGCAAAATGTTCCTTTTTTCCACATTATAACCCCCCCCCCCCTTTTTTTTTTTTTTTTTTTTTTACCTTTCCTTTCCCTCCCTTTTTTTCTTTTCCCCCCTTCCCTCCCTTATAATTTTTTCTCCATCCCCCCCTTTGTCCTTATTTAT
>VOQJ01026036.1:21135-33914 GCA_015052665.1 Apistogramma diplotaenia | reverse complement strand
AGTGTTGGCGCGTGAGGTATTTTGGGGGGGGGGAGGAAAAAATAGAGAAATAATAAAAGGGGGGGGGGTTGGGGGTGGGGGGTTCACTATGGAAATTTTGAGCCTCAAACACTTCATCTTCTGCAATCTGGTTACATTTTATGCAACTATTTGTGCATTTCTGTGAAAAAATATCAATCTGTGTAAAGGGAAACACAAAAGTCAAATATTTATTGGCCTGCAGATTAGATTTAACGTTTCCCTCTGAGTCAACAACTACGCAAACTGAACTCATCTCTTATCTTGTTTGGGGACGTTTTTCTGTTTTTGTTTGCGCGTCACTAATTCACCTATGATGGGTGACTTGATTTTAATTAATTTTAACAGCTCACATGTGTTTCAGTAAGACTTCTGCACATTAACATGTTACATGCATCTGTGTCACCTGCCACTAAAATTATATTACCTAATTAACAATTAGGTAACAAGTCCAAAAACATCCCAGATGACTCAGATTTGAAGTTCTGTAAACCTACACAGGACCTGCTCCTTTCACTGCCTTCTGCCTCCTACTGTCATGAACCGCTGTGGCAGGCAGTTTGAGGACCCCAATGCAGGACTCCAGAGACAGAGATGATGTCACGACAAAAGCTTAACTTAATGCTATTTTTAGTAGTGTATATTGTATTTCCATTTATGTTTGCACTTTTCAGTAAATAGCTGCACCCAGCTCCCATTTTTATGCCAAAATGTTAAAAAAATAGACTTTTGTAAAACTGTGTTTCTATTTAAGTAAATTCATCATCCTAACCGCTCATCCAAGTCAGGCTGGAGCCCACCTCAGCTGACACAGGGGACCAGGCACCCACTGGACAGGTCGGCAGTCGATCACATAACCAATTTAGAATTACCAATTAAACCAAAGTCATCTCAGAAGTACAATAGTCTCTACATTCATCAACATGACCAAGATGGGTCGCGGTCGTGAATTTCTGCCCAACCAAAAAGGGACCCATACTGGAATTATGGGACAGTGCTGATGAACTTTAAAGACCTGTGTCATCAAACCAAACCAACTATCCCCCTACTCACACACACACATACTCACACACACATAGTAACTTGCCAACCAAACCCACTTAAAAGACACAAATTCATGTTTCCAAGCTGAGCCAAACCACAATTATCAACACCAAAGCTGTTCTCCTGCACCGAATGAGGGATTTGAAGGAAATCCCAAACTGTGGTACACCACAAAGGAAGTGTCCTGACCCATTGTTAGAGCAAATAAAATTGCCTACTGAGATTGTGAAACATGCCCCCCGAAAAAGGGTTCGTTTCCATTGTTTCACAGGCACACGTTCTCACAGGTAACTGCTTCCATCATAGTACCTTTCCAAATATTAAACTGAGCATGAGTCCAGACAGTGGTTTCCCCTCTCCTCGTTTTGCTATGATCAGCTTTCCAAGCTTGAGTAACTGCTGGCTATCACATGTCAACATCCGTCTCCCGGTACCCATAAAATCCTGTGATTTGGGGGTCTATTTCCTGTTGTTGGTTCTGATTACAATTGTAATGAACCTCGCCGCAGTTTGCTTGGCAGCGAAGTGAAACCCACATCTGCAGTCATCACTTGATGCGATTATTTCACGCGGCAGCCAATTCAGACTGCATCGTTCTCACCTGGCCAAACGAAACTCGTTAACAGAAGAAAAGCTCCATCTGAGCTGTGCAAGACTCCAAACATCCAAACGCGCCCTTAAAAACACAAGGCTTTGCCATGTGGCACCTTCTCACAACCAGACACCTTCGTCTCACTAAACTAAACATGATTAACTCGCTGAGGCAGAGACAAAATAAGTGGCCAATTATGATGATGTAACAGAAGCAAAACCTTGTTATGATTCATGTTAGTGAAGTGATATTAGGTTCAAAAGGGTTTTGGATGAGGATGCTTGTCTTCTGTGGGGGAGGGAGCCAAAATATTGCCAGTATATTACAGTAAATGACACTGCTTGAGAGTAAAAAATGCAGACGTGTTACATAACTTCTGGTAAAGTTTGTATTTTAACTTCAGCCTGCTTCAAAGGGGTAATCATGTTTTGCCATGCTGGGTTGTATGAGAGGGATAAATGTCATTTGTGCTTACCACCAAATTATACATAATAACCCCCCCCTCCCCTTTCTATAAATGTTGAGATCTTACCATGACCTGCTCTGATAGTGGTAAAGCTGCAGTAAGTAGAAAACAGAGTTTAGCTCTCGGTTCTACACACTGTTCTGCACACACACAGACTTAATCAGCCCTAAAAACCAATCACTGGGTGCTTTTGTCTCCACATGTGGTCCTCTGAGAAATTGTGTTTAATCAATTGCGACAGGCTTTGTGATCTTTATTGCTCTTTTTACAACTTTACACCAGATCTGCCTGAAAACCTGTGATTGGCCAAAGACAGAGGCTAGATTTTTATAAAGCCTGAAAACAGCAGGAGGAGGAGCCCGGGTCCTTCTCTAACTAATCAGATTTCAAGCTCCATTTCCAAAGCTGAAGGCTTTTTATAGATCTTTTCATCCAGTCACAAAAATCATTGGACATTGTTTTATTAGACATACAGTTACTGTTAACCCTGTAAGTCCCGAGTGTGTGTGTTCACTCTCAGTATATAACAGCATAGCGACTATATATGTGTTGGAAATCAAGGTACATATTATTTATAAATTTAAAATATGGCATTTTCATGGTATTATGGTGAGCTGAACTAATCGCTCTCAAAAATAGGTTGATACTGTTACAGGCTTCGAGCCAGAAAGAATTTTCAGCACGGCGCGTGCGTGTTAATGCTAACGCTAACCGCTGAGCTGGTGAAATCCTCAGCCCGGCGCAACGCCGGCCGATCAACCGCTGGCTAGCAGCCTGCTGTTACAGGAAGAGTCGACTCTCTCAGTGGAGAAAGGAGCTAATTTGAGGAGTGTATTTATGACATCTGTGTTCACACAGTCAGTCCCTGAGGACAGGCTGTGTGATTAAAAAGTCATTAAGATCAGAGTAGCGAGAATTGCATGAAGTGCATGCGGCAACACTAATGGGTGTGAAACACAGGAGCGATCATAAGGAAATATTAAAAATATATAAAGAAAAATTGCTATCTAGCTAACTTAGTATAGTATAGTATAGTATAGTATAGTATAGTATAGTATAGCTATTTGCCACAAAAAGCATTGATTAAACTGCAAAGGGTTAATCTGTACACACAACCAGTTCATACGAGAGCACAGATTTTTCACACCGCCACCATCTGTTTGATGACGAGTCTGCGTCTCAACTTAGCCTGGGCTTCTGTCCTCCACACACAGGCCTATCGACACCGTTTGGAAGTGGAGATGATCGATGAGCTAGTGCGTCATTCCCTTAAGCGTGCTCCATCAGAACAGTCACCGTGCGCCTCCTGCCAAACCCAGCAAATCCAAGACAATGTGATGCATCAGTCATCAAACCAGTTTTTCCCCTCGGACTACAGGATCTGAGCCCATGTTGGGTGGTACATTTTCCTCTGATATAATCCCATCTTCAGCTTCTATCCCACCCCAGGCCTGATACAAACCAAAGCTTTGTGTAGTTCATCCCAAAGCCAAAACTGTCTAATTTAGCCCACTTTATCACCCAAGCAGTCAGAGCACTGTTCCCACAGAGAACAACATGTCCACATCGAGATTTACGCCAACACATCATTGAAGCCTATCTTAGTGTGGCTCACCTCCTGAGCCAGCAGAGACAGACATGTTTCTGCTTCACATCCTGGGAACCTCCGCTGTCTCAGGCCAGAGCTGGCACCAGCAGCATATGGGGAGGGGTAATGGAGGAGCGGGGTTTTGTTGGGGCAGGAGCTGCAGGATGAGAGGCATCCATTCAAACGCAAACCAGATGGAGGGATAGATGGATGAATGAGTAGGGAGGAGAACCTGAGTCATCCTCTTTCTCAGTCTTCCTCCAGTTGTGTTTCTCTCTGTGGACAATCCGATGTAGGTTTATCTACCCACATATTTTATGTCGTAGTATCAAATGGGTAATTTCAACTCAACTTGATTTGTCAAAGACACAATTCAGTCTCGTTGAAGGCTGTGCAAGTATTTTTTTTCTGTCAACTGTTTATCTTTATGTTTACACATCTTCAATGCAACTTCGTACAAACTTTGCTAGGACCAAATCCCAAG
The DNA here is from genome assembly GCA_015052665.1 of Apistogramma diplotaenia. NCBI lineage: Eukaryota > Metazoa > Chordata > Actinopteri > Cichliformes > Cichlidae > Apistogramma > Apistogramma diplotaenia. Next base: position 29,722 of record VOQJ01026036.1, on the reverse strand, counting down.
GTACCTCTATCTGAGCCTCAATCTCACATAATACCTGTAATTTCTAAAACACTGGGGAATGTTTAAACAAGAATGTTTGCCTTTAAGCATCTGAAGTCACAGTATAAATGGTGTTACATTGTATCTGCATACAGGAAATGATAAGAGTTCTATTGAGGGATTTAAAACAAAAATCCTAGAGGGGCTGATTTTGTGAAAGACTAAAGCAAAGCATATTAACATGGAAATCTTTCAGGATTGACTCGTGTTTGGATTGACGCTCGAGTAACGATTGGATAAACTTTGGTTTTTCATGTTGATTTAATACTTTAGGCTCAAATGTTGACTGAAACAGAAATTTTCAAGTCGTCATTACTTTTATTGTCTTGTTTACTTTTTAATAGTTTTTATATGTTCTTATGTATTGGGTCGGTCACAATTACTGTTTCTTTTTCCATTTTCTAAAAACTAATTAATACGATCTTTTCTTCATGTGGACTTTTTCATACTTGTTCTGTTCTGTTTAAATTATAGGGACATTTTGCACCAGATCAGATCTGGAGTGAATAAACTGACATTTTCGTTAAACACCCAGATGGAAACATGTCAGAATTTCCAAAACCAGTAAAAGATACATCATTCATCTGAGAAAAATGTCATAGTTTTGGCAAGTTTGTACCAGATGACAGAAAAAAAACAGGAAAAAGGCAGATAAATGACAAGACTGGAAGTCATGAAGACACCTTGTTTCAGCAGGAACCTAAATGATACACCATGACTTGATGTGTGTTGACGTCTGTCATTATTGTTTCATGCTCATGTTGGCATTGATTATCGGCTGTGGTTAAAATAAAGCGTTTCAGGGAACGAGATACGAGTAGCAATTTTGGCACGAAGGCCTGCGATGTGTCACATTTTCCGTTCTCCTCGGTCTCCGTCTTCTCCGTTTCTGACACCCAGTTTTGATTCTTTTTCCAGCCAGAGAAGAAGAAAGCAAACAAGGCAGGTACTGCACTAAGTCAGTCCAGTACACCTTCTCCACCCTACTAAATCTATCAGCACCCACGAGAGGAGAGGCTAAGGTCGTCCTGAGTGTCCACATAAAGGCCCATTTTGCCAAAGAGCGGCAGAGAGTTCGAGACGAAACGAAAGCAAAAAAAAGCGAAAAATAACACGAAACATGACAGCTCTGATGTCATCCACCATTAGACGCCATTAGTGGTTTTGAGTGTTCCAGTGAATGTTTTTCAGTCAGTGTAGTGTGGGTGAAAGCTCATTGACATCTTACTATCACCCCATAAGTAACTTCACACACACTTGTGTGGATGTTTAGCAGTAAATTGGGAACACTGAAGCAGAAGTGGGGACCACAGTAGCTCTTTGACTGGTACGGCTTCTATAGACCTACAAAATCTCACACACACACACTTACACAGGTCATCACTCCATTGCCACCTACCAGCCGATATTCCAACGTCACCGGCAGCGGCCCGTCCTGCTTTTTCCTTGGAAACGTGTTCGGTCCGTCGGGCTGAGGTGGTGCAGACCTGAGGAACGATGAAAGAGGGAGACAGAATGAAAAGAGGGATGAGGAGGGCTTCATGAGAAGACACATGTGCTCACAGACCTGTCACCACCTCAACACCACACCATTTCCAAACATGACCTTTTCCATTCCTCCCTTCATCTTCATGCAGCTGCTTTCTGCAAACTTTACAGTTTACTTACCTGCTATCATCTCTGCATAAGAACCTACATCTTTCTGTGGTGCTCTAATGTTGAAATATCGATCTTCTGCTGGTGCTACACCTGCGTGTGCTTCACTAAACAGACCAATGAAATGTCTCTGTAATGGGCATAAAGATCAAATAGGATGCTCAGGATATCACAGCCTCTGGGCTGAGCACTTTACAAGGTGCATTTCTAGTCTTACTGACCACTCAGTGTTCATACACTACAAGCCACATCACCTATTAACATGTACAGTATTTTATTTTATATACTTCAAGCATTTTATACACTCACATACTGACAGAGGTAATTTGGGGTTCAGCATTTTGCACAAGGACACGGAGCCCAGAGAAGTCACGGCTCCAACGGGCAAAAAAAGGTGGAAACCCCTCTTTTATCTACCAAACCATAGCTGGTCCAGACCTCTGCTGCTTCATTTTTAAGTCATCAATTCCAAGTTACACACCTACATACAAGTGCAGATACCGTACCGTAAGGCCATGCAAGTCCAAACAGGCCGATGATGAGAAACAGGAACAAAAAAAAAAAGCATTTTAATAATACCAGTTCCATCCAGAGAAATTATTAATTATGCATAGTAGTGTACTCAAAGCAAGTGATGCACTATGGGTAGCAATGCAGCCTGGCTACTGCTAGAAGTGATATACAAATATAAAAGTACCAGCATCACATTTTGTGAATGAAACTGGACACATACTAACAGAAAACCTTCACCAGTCTGTCTGCAGTCAGACTGCAGTTATTTGGAGACAGGCTGCTTCCTACCAGGTGACTTCTGCAATCATCTTGCAAGTGTTGCACACTTAACCTCTCGCTGACCAGTTTGTTGCTGCAGCTACTTGCAAACTCCAGTGTGATTGAACCATTGTAGTTTTAGAATTAACTTATGCTACTTTTTTCTTGTTTCACATAAATAAAAAAGCACTAGAATCAGATTAAAAACCTGTGTCAGGCGTTACCTTAGCTGGCTCACACTCAATAAGAGAACATTTATCTGTTTGGCCACTTGCATGATAAGGCAGTCACCGGTTTTCTACAAGGACTTCCACAGTATGATTCCAGGGGAGGTGGGTGACTCTGCACCCAGATTCACTTTGAGAACCAGAGCGAGCGGAGCAGAGAGGAGTCCAGCAGATCCGTCTGCCAGCATCGCAGCCCCGCCAGGGAGCCACATAAGAGCTGGGTCTGGTTGTAATTGTTTGGTGGGGTGGAGGAGTTGGACACCAGGGGTGATGTTTCCATGCCGCTGTGTGTAAGTGTGGGTGATTCAAAAGCCCCTGTCTGCATGTGTCACTGCTGGGAAGCAAAATCCAAGAGTGACATTTCTATAAGTTCTCCTGGACTGGAAAGGAACTGAGATCTTTATCAGAATATGGATCAATACATGATCAAACAGCACCAGGCCGTACAGTGGCAGCCACTGGGTATCTTTCATTAGTACTGGAGACATTCATGCTGTCAAAAACCTGCTGTGACTCTAACAGAGCCTCTCAGAGAAAAAGGGATTTTTTTAGTATCCCTGAACTTCGAGGGAGTCGCTCTTCCATGCAGCTTGCTGCTGCTTTCCAACATTTGACACTGTTTTCACGGTCAATTATCTTTTTGAGAGGAGATAGCGTTATTTGAGACATCGCCATTCGAGCGTTTCTTACAAAATGCAATGCATGAGGACAAAGCGACAAATGTAAGAGAAACACGAGATTTATTGTATGACTCAACAAATACAACGAGAACACATGAGTCATTCGCAAATGTCGTTACTGTGGAGTTTGGATAGCGTAGGTCACATCCCGAAACCGGAGCGCTGTGTGGCACAGAGGAAAGGTCTCTTCAGAGAGCCGGCTTCTGCTTCTCATTACTCCGAGGACAGAGTATCTGTTCTGCATGCCCGGCACTGTTATAAGCTTAGCACATTCTGTGAAATGTGATCACTGAGCACCAACTTAAAGAGAAAAGGGGTCAGATATGGTGAAAAGAACTTTGGGGCCCACCAGGAGATAAGCTGCTCCATAGCCTTTGAGAAACAGTCATTAAAAGTTCTGATCTTGGCCCTGTTTGGTAATGATGGTGTCAAATCATGGAAGAGAAAGCTGAAGAGCCATTTCATGGGTTTTAAGGTATTTAGCAGGTGAATCAGTATGGCAAAAATCAGCCTTGGTGGCATATCAGTCCTTTACTGGTTATAAAGCACTTGTTAATGAACTATACGGAGAACCAAAACTGTCAAAATGACTCCTTACGTTGCTATGCCGTTAACCCTTTGAACACTGAGCGTATGACGGGTGAGACGTCTGATCAAACACACTAAATTACTGTAATTACGCCACCGAAAAATAACAAAATATACAGTATTTTCCGTGCCCAGCAGTGTGACACGTACTAGCATAGTTTCCTTATTGTCAGCTTGATCCTTTAGATAATCCAAATACTGAAGTGAGCAAACAGTTTTCAGTGATGGGTCACACCTTGAAAAAACTGAGAGGTCAGCTGAAGGAAAACAGGAAAGTCCTTACTGAGAGACGTTCAAACATAAATGAGGCTTTTCGTGTCTTAAAGGCTCAGACTAAACAGACCTGGTGAATATTGTGTGTGTTGGCAGTTGTGTAAATTTCAGGTGAGCTCAGACTGAACGATTTATCTGTGTGTTTGTGATCCTACTGAAATAATAACATATTAACTGCATTTATCAGTGTTTTATGAGCTCTTCATAATATTCATTGTTAACTTTCCTCAAACTAAAGCAACAGCCTTCTTTCACTGATGTGGTGGGAGACAATTTCCTCTGATTGTAGATCATTTCAAATATAAATGTACTCATAATTGTGAAATGTTATAGAATCTGAAGTCAAACTTGTTAAAGTAACCGTTTTGATACACTTTGATTAGAATAAAATTCAGTTTGTTTTGCTGTAATTTTGTATCAGATCACAGACCACGTTTGCTCCTGCTTAACCAGCGATGCTGGAAATTATTATCATTATAGTGTTAAATTATCTGAAAATATCCAACAGATGCAGGGAGGAGAGGGGGGGAGGGGTCGAGGCTGCTCATTCTCAGGAATCCCCAGCAAAGTTTTTCAAGCCTGCAGCCTTTTAGGAAGACCGCGGAGAGCAAACAACACGAGGTGAAACAGGGTCAGACCACGAGTTTGCTTCACTGTCTATTTACTGTACAAGGATTCTGCTGGGGATCAGCTGGATGCAATAAAGTCATCAAAAAGACTCGATGGTCTCTAACACAAACCAGACTTGAGAAAGTGCTTTGCAAAAAAGGGGGTTTACATAATAAAGCTACTAAAAAGTATGAAAATAGAGGAAGCTTTGGAAGAAGCGATTACAAAAGACACAAGAAACCACAAAGCATGACGAAGGGTAGAATAAAAAAAAGCATTGAAGTGTGTGAAAATGCAGTTCATCAAAATTATTTCAGACTTTCAAACGTACATGATACTCTGTTGGGTGAGTGAACACAGCGTCTCGCCTCAGGTGCTCCGAGGAGTGACCAGCAAATACATTAAACTCCAATTTCCAGTCAAACTTAAACTTTCTAATGAAATAAAGACGAGTCCTGTCAGATTAGATCCCGTTTGTACTTATTCCCTGTTTACCAGTCGGGGGCGTGTGTGAAGGCGTTGACTGCATCACACAAAGTAACGAGAACACAAATCCACCATAAAGGGGAGAAATTAATGCAGCTTCACCAAAACCCAAAAACACTCCACACGGTGCAGCAATTCTTGTGAAAATGGAAAAGTGCGTGACTTTGAACACACTGTGGGTGACGACCCATTAGCTGACAATTGTGTGAAAGTTTCATTAAAATCTGACCAATACTGAAGGAGTGGCTGCTCTGAGATCATCTAAGGTGACTTCCTGTAATAAACAGATCATGGGTAGAGACATTTGTAGAGCCAACAATTAGTAGACTTCTATGTAGGACCAAGAGTGTAACCTACATGTACAGCAGTCATTTATGCCTGTGTGTGGTGCATCATGGGTTCATTAGCTTATGCGGTGCCGGCTGATCCGCCTGCCTGTACAGGCAGACCCAGACTTCACTCTTCCTCACCTCTATCATCTCATCGTCATGCCAATGAATTCAAACTCAGCGCCTCAGAACAGCAGCCCGTAAGCCAGCGGCACCACGGCTGCGTCCAGCTCGTCTACACAGTCTGTTACAAATATAACACAGCAGCTTGTTGGGCGATTACTGGTTAAAAATGTAACACAAAGCACAACAATTCAGAGTAAGAAAAGATCCTGTGCAAACATGAATTAGCATGTGCACACACACACACACAGAAACGCTTTCCAGCTGGACACGTTATGCATGTTTTGGGTAATGGCTGACATGGTCGGTGGTTAAGCAGTCAGGCATCCACCACCCCCAGCAGTGTTTGAGGAAAGACCAAAACCACCACCTCCTCGCCTCAGCCAAACCTCCAGTAGCCTCAGGAGAGGGAGAATATTCCTGTATGCAAGTGTGCACGTGTGTGTGTGTGTGTGTGTGTGTGTGTGTGTGTGTGTGCGCGTGCACCAACACCTCCAGCACCGCCCTCATGTGAGCCGAGCCCCTATCATAACAAACTAAAAACAAACTCTAAATGGTGTTGCAACACTCTGCATGTTTGGATCTCACTCTTGGTAATGATCTCCATTTTTTCCCTCCTCCCAGGGGTAAAGCGGAGTTACACAGGCCATCTGCTGCCATACGAGTTAGATAACATTCCTCATAAAACTGATCCCCGGCGACCCACACGTCAACCAGAAGATGACGTGCCAAACTGCAGCAGCTCAGAATGTGTGTTTTAGAGCAAACGTAGTGGGCTCTGTGACTGATCAGTCACAGCCGTAGTCGATAGGCTTGATTAGTCGCTTGCTTGGGAATTTTGTGGCCTCTGCAGGAGCAGCCAGGAAAAAGCAACACATATAGCGACACAGGCACACTTAAAGCAAAGTAAATATTCCCAACACACAAATGCTGCCTTAACAAAACTCTGTCAGGGACTTGTTCTGCCATCATTTAACAGTTGTTTGGCCAGATCTATCAGCTCTTCTTAGAGGCTTCCTCTAAACCAGCCATCAGGTTAACCTTCCAAGATCAAGAGCTTGTCACCACCTTTGCAAAAAATACGAGACTTTAATCCAGCTCTGGCCTCCACTCCCAAAATATAATTTTTCCTCTGTGCCTCCTTCTTTGTAAACTTAGTTACGTGAAATCGTCTGCGGTTGAATTCACAATCAAGTCCTCTGGCTCAGAGCGAGGCAACTTATCCAATCATCAGCTGTGTGTGGAAGCTTATGCACCTCGACTTCGCTGCAGTTTTAATAATCTATAAGAAATACTGAGCCATTATGGACTGCAGGTCTGGCATAGTCACACCAGCATTTAAAACTGATATTTCATCGCTAAATGGAATCATTTAGCAGAACCACATGAATCAGCAAAGAAGAAATGCAGTTTTTATCCCAACACAGGTTCGATTTCAGTGAACTTTATGGCTAAAATCAGGCCACTAACAAACCGTCTTCACAGAGCCAATTATAGCATCGAGCAGCTCGCACTAGGTGGGCCGTGACCGACCCCAGCAAAGCCAAGGTCCAGTTTGTTTGACTAATGTCAGTGCCGTTAGTCAAATGTACCGTGCACAGGCCCACTTAAAGAGGCTAAAAGAGGTGTGTTAATTGCTGTTAATTAATTGCAATTTGTTGTGTAATACTAAATACATCTGCACTGTATGCAAGAGGACCCCAGAATTACCCGAAATAAGCCAAATAAGCTCTTTACGGCTGATTTAGAGCTGGAGTGACAAGAAACAGCCAGAAGTGAAATTCAGGACTACAGATTTACTGTGTGGCCGCTGCTACAGTATGAACCAAGTAGCAGCATCCATCCATCCATCCATCCATCCATCCATCCATCCATCCATCTTCCACTTCTAATTCACGGTTGTGGGGGGCTGGAGCCTGTGGCAGCAGTATATTCACAGTTTGACACGTCCTTCTCAAGCTACCCAAGAAGATTTCACTTTTACACTCTACAGGGATTCTGGAAGGCCTGTAAGTGCACACACACCTCTCACACATGATGAGCAGGTTACACAGCTGACGTGAGCCCTGTGTAGGGGTGTCCTTTTCACCTGTCACCTGCATGTTTATAACTGCACGTGCCCTCCGTTCACACCTCGGCACGTGTGATTATGCAGTGTGACGACGCCCACTGGGGTTTAAATACCTGAGAAGTGAAGAAGCCTTTCAGATGAGAAGCGAAACATCGTCGAGGTCCAGTCGCTCCAAAGAATCCTAACTGAATAAAACATTTGGAAAATAAAGCAGTAGCAGTGTATGCCATGGGAAACTGACAAAATTATCCCCTCGAGCTTTTTGAGTGATAAAGGTTTCAGAACTGTGGGAAAATGTTTTGTTTGCCACATATTTTTGCTTTTTCTCTTCACGGGCAGAGCTGCTGCTGCGCTGGATGACACGGATATCGGATTTATCCTCAAATCAAACCTTTTCCCCTCCTCGGTGAACAGAGGTGGCCTCGGCTCAGTTCAGCGGTGTGAAAAAGTCCTAGATGTGGTCGAGCTCTGGTATTGGTCCTAATTATGTTAAGTGCAATGCAACTTTCTCTGACCGCAGCACCAAAGGTTTACAGGGCTCTCATTATACACTTAGATTCTACTGTAAACCAGGAAACAAGGAGCCAGTAAGCTGCCACTCGAAAACCACATCGCACACACACACACACACACACACACACACACACACACACACACACACACACACACACACACACACACACACACACAGACACACACACCACACCCAACACCCACACCCATACCAACAAGAGC
>VOQJ01026035.1:0-16588 GCA_015052665.1 Apistogramma diplotaenia | reverse complement strand
TCTCTCCCTCTCTCCTCTGTGACTTGGGCAAACTGGATATCTGACCAAGGTCGCTGAGGCATTCCATCATTATCAGTGAGAGACACTGTATCAGCAGACTGTTGCCTGGTGGATATCTGGCTCCCAATACCCCTGACCCCTCTCACCCCAATCGGCACCCCCAACAGGGGTACTTTGTACTTTGTATAATGACAATAAAGCAATTCTATTTTACACCAACCTCAAACACACGGATGTCCGTAATCCTTATGGATGTCCTTGTGTTTGAGCATGGTGTTATAGACAAATCCTGGTCTGCACAGAAGTCCAATAACAGAACACAACTTGGGTTCAGCTCAGGTAAGTCCGCGTGAGTGTTGAAGTCTTCCAGTAGGACAACAGAGTCAAATGGATGAAGCACCCTTGAGCACCACACCCAGTGACTCAAGAGAAAGCTCGGTACTCTGAACAATCGTTCAGCACAAACAACGATAAGGAGCCACTCTCCAACTTGAAGGTTCAGGGAAGCAGCACTCCTGAACCTTAACTTACAATATTAGGTGTGGCATGATTTTGCTTTGCACAGGTATTGCTACAATATAGATTGCTTCAGTATAGAGCAGGCATGTCAAACTCACGGCCCACGGGCCGCTTCCGGCCACGCCCCCTACTTCCGGCCGAGAATTGTCGTTAAAAATATGGTACAAATAGGCCCTTTAAGTTACTTTTTTTACATTCCACTTTCTCCTCCAGTTAAGAGGGTTGAGCAGAAGAATGACCAAATGGGGAAGGGGGACACGATGTTTCTGAGCCTTAGAGTGCCATAAAACTGGGGAATGTGTAAAAAAACTCCTTATAAGGCAAGGGACGGATGCAGTACATAAATGTGTGGGAAAGGGGGAGCAGACACAATGCTGGCAGAGGAGCTCTAAGACATCGTGTGTTTCACCCTTTAAGGTGAGATAAGCCACATTCTCCAGGTATACTTGTTTTGCAAAATGATTACTTATTTGTGTCATTTATGAAGGATATTATGTTAAATAAAGTGTTTAAGTTTAACCTTTCAACTCTTGTCACGTTTCTTCCATTCAACGAACCTGGGAGGAATTCCACGAAGAATTCCCAACATAGGCTCAAGGTGCTTACTAGAATGTGTACATTTTCAGTTACTATAACTCTCTATGTTAAAAATGCATATGGATACTCCTGAAGTACAACATAACCTGGTTTATAAATTAATAGCCAGAAAACAAAATACTGGGACATGTAAAAGTAATCCCAGCTATCTTTAGCAGTGTGTTTCAACACACTCTTATCAGCAACTCTTCAGAAGTGTTGTGTATTTAAAATTATGTTCATCTCTGCACCTGTATGCAAGTCTGCAGCATATTAGCACTGCACCACAGTCTATCTAAACTCTGTTTTATCCTGTGGTTGGTTACACACTGGGGCTGCATACACACATCTTAATAGGGCCCCACTTGGAATTGTGCTGAGCTACAAGATGCATGTTGACATGTCTGTACAAACTGTTGAGTCATCCAGTAAAAGTTGATTAATGGTGTTAAGAAGCCAAACAAAGGCAACCTTTGAAACAAAAAGTCCTGCTACATCTATAAGACTTATCATAGTCAGATCAGTTGGCTCAATCAACAATTTCCTACAAAATTTTGAATATTTATAGTTCTGAGGTTACATCTAGTTAACAGAGGTATGGGGGTGGGGTGGGGGTGGGGGGGCTATGGAAAAATCTGTTTAAAAAAAGCTTGTATTTATTTAGCCAAAACTTCTGAGCATCATGTGTTGCACAAATGAAAGCAAAACCTAATGTAGAAGCAAATCGGCAACCACGGAAGTTCAAGTTAGATTAAAGTAATAATGAAACCAGTTAACCCAGTTTAAATGCTTGAAATATTTAGTTACAAACAGCTACAATGTTAGGCATTAAATGACCAAAATAGTTGTAAGATATATCCAGAGGTAACAGACTGTGGTTTAAATAATTAGTTAAATGTAAACAACATAATTCAAGATTGCCTATACACACACACACACACACACACACACACACACACACACACGCACGCGCACGCACGCACGCACACACGCATTTTCACAGAACTCTGTTCAGTCCTGTGAAAATCAGGTCTGGAACATCCAGCGGTGTGATAACACAAGGCCACAATCTTCCCAGGAGTGAACATTTCAGCAAATTCACCACAAGGTCAGATTGTGCGTAAAAAGATTGGCCCCAAACCTCAATGAACTCAAGTGTTTCATATAGGGCAACCATGACCTTTGACCTCAATTAGGCCCAGTTTGGTCAGGAGGCACCTTTACTGAGAAGAGGACTTAAGGACTGCACGGCAGACTACTGCACACTTTCAACAGTGAGCCTGTTTAGCATACATTTGACATGGGGGAAACACATGTAAACGAATATGTGAGACCTATACTGAAGATATAAATTAGATCAGCCAGTTAAACCACAGCTTGAAGTGCCGGCATACAACAAGGAGCAGCAGCACAGCAACAGAGAAAAGCTTCAGACTGCCTGTCGCGAGGAGGAGGAGGAGGAGTACATGTGCTGCTGCTTCAAGATTGGATGAAATCTGAACTGTTATTCAGACTGGTTATGGCAGTGAAGGCAAAATGCCAGCAGGGCCTCAACATAACTGGATTTAACCAGTTTAAAGAAAATATGAAAGGAAGAAGATGTGAACGAAGCAGTAAAACATTTGCTCTGCTGCTGATTCTTTGTTATTTTCAGCTTTATGCTAGCACTTGTTACAAAATACATGAACAGGGATAGTTTTGTTTCTATAAGCAGTTTATAAAAAAGAAAAACATGCAGATCTTTAAATTTTATTTTTTAGTGGTTTGACTACAATTGCCCTTCCATTTGTAAGTTCATTTTATTATTTATTATTATTTTATTATTACATAAAAAGGGTGACAAATGAAATGCAGTATATGCAGGACTTATATGTTCTGCCAACATCGTCCACAGGGGAGGATAGACAGTAGAAAGAGAGTGAAGCACATTCTTCAACCTTTGCCAGAAAAACAAACAGCAGCAGCGAGGAGTCGCAGCCAACAAAATCCCCCCACAACTGGTATGACCCAGTTCAGACCAAAACCTCTCATCCCTGAACTTTGCAAGCAGTGGGCTGGGACGGGCAAAGGTCTCCTACCAGAGTATGTACTGTACTCAGGAATGTAACACCTCTCCTTTTCCCACAAAACAACAAAAACAAACAAAAAAACAAAAAAGGTAATAATGCCTCTTCTTTTTCTAGCATACAAATGCTTCAGTACTACACACACACACACACACACACACACACACACACAGTTACTTTATAGCTCATAGCATTAGATGCTAACTTTGGCCATGTTTAATAGGAGCATCCACATCTTGTTTTCTGTTTTTTTCTGTTCTTGGATCTTTGCGATGTCATATTTCAGGCACAGAAGTCTGGCTCCGAGCACAGAAGCCCCGCCCACACGTGCTTCTGAGGCAATCATATAAAGGAGCTTATTTCAGATAGAAGATAAACTGAGGAGCTGCAATAAGGCCCAGTTTAAGATAAATTATTATTTTGAACTAAATCGTGCAAAGTAATGTGGTAGAGTCCAAGAATTAAAATGTTCATCTGGAAATTGCATTGTATTTTCCAACTATTTGAATTTTCAATTCAATTCAATTCTATTCAATTCAATTCTATTTATACAGCGCCAAATCATAACAAATAGTCGCCTCAAGGCGCTTTTTATTGTAAGGTAAAGACCTTACAATAATTACATAATAAACCCAACAATCAAAACGACCCGCTATGAGCAAGCACTTGGCGACAATGGAAAGGAAAAACTCCCTTTTAACAGGAAGAAACCTCCAGCAGAACCAGGCTCAGGGAGGAGCAGTCATCTGCCGCGACCGGTTGGGGCTGAGGAAAACCCAACCATTTGTTGTAATCTGAAACTCTGACTATTCTTAAAGCTTTTGCTGCAGTGTGGCTCTCCCCTTTGAACAGAATGTACAAAACCTAATTTTTCTGTAAATATGATGAACACCAGCAGCAGTTTCTAAAGAGAATACTTCAGAGCAGTCGTTTTATGAGTCAAAAGCAATATTTCTGTAACAGTTCTTCAACTTGAATACAATTTTTTAATACTCTTTCACCCTCTGGTCCACCTGAGTTACATTTCTACCACCTGAAAGCTGAGACAGAGAAGGAACATCTCAACTTCAACACAGTTACATTTGCATTGTGGACATTATGTACTGCACTTATTCCCTTGTAGTCTTTCCTCACATGCTCAGTCTGTATACGATGTTTACCATCTAAACTATCTGGATCACAGTACTCAGCATACGAATGTTCACCTGCTGTGTTGACAATGCGGTTTGCCCGAATCGTTCCATGAGCAGTCTGCACGTCCCACTTGCCGTCAGATGATGCCTCGAGGCCGGTCACCGGGGCGTGATTATAAATGTGGGCACCGTACATACGAGCTCCAGCAGCCAGAGCCATGGTCAGAGAGTAAGGGTCGATGTGGCCGTCTCCTGGGGTGTAAAGACCTGCCAACACCTAAGATTAAACAGAGACTTTCAGACAGTGAATTCAAAATGCTCATACAACAATAATATTAATAATCTTAATAAAGAAAAAAAAAACTTATGCTTGTTCCCAATGATTCTAAACAGTTAAGCAGATGGGCTTTGTGGGTTTTACCTTTTTAAGCCGATTTTATGTCAAGCATCCTAACATGCAGTGACCAAGTTTCAACAATAATAAACGTTTCAATTTCTTTTGGACTTTAATATCTCATCTATATTTCAGAGAGATTTCTACTCGCATTTAAAACTTCCAGAAACATGTAAAAAAAAAATCACTTTATGTATTCTGAGGATAATCTTTTTGTAACAAACATTTTACAGCCTAATAACAGCAGTGCAGCTTTTGGAAAGGAGGGTGGGAGCATAATCAAGCTAGTTTGTTTTACGGAACATGCTGCAATAAAAATAATAATAATTTAGAAATGTCAGAGTTTGTTACAACACTGAGCAGTGCTTAAAGCACATGTAGCACAGCAGCACTGCACACGAGCAGATGTTAGTGTTCTAACCACTGTACAGTAGCTTCATAATGGAGTAAATGAACAGAGTGACCCTTGTCATTCCACTCTCGCAACTTTAACTCTTGATAAAAAAAACTATTTTTGTTTCAAGTAATTACAAAAAAACAGGAAACCAGCCAATCAAGGTACAGACACACACTGTACAACTTCTTCATAGTGATATAATTCTGCTGCAAGATTATGGTATATATAAAGATTTAGCAGGGACAAGTTACTCTACAACTGATCCACTAGGGCATACAGACCTTGTCCATATTAAGCAAGGGGAACAGTTCTTGGATTTTTTCTGGTCCAATGAGGAACTGCTCTGTCACGTGCCAATGAGTGCGGGTCATCTGGTACATCATTTCATCCACCCGACTTGGAGTTGCAGCAATACGAATGCTGCCAGGCTGGTGCAAGCCCACTGCCTGCAGAGAAAGGCAAGATAAAATGCATATATGCACATAACCATGCACCTCAAAGCTATGAAAGCTAAGCCAGGTACCTCACCTGTCCAGTTTCAGCCTCCAGGGTCTCGTATAATTTAATGCTGTCATAGTGGATTTTCTTGAGGTTGATGCCTGGATGGTAATATGTTGTTAAGCCAGCCTGAAATTCAAACACACCATTAAGATGATAGGAAAATTCATCCACCGAGACACAGCTTTCACAGATTCCAACTTAAAGCTGCAAAAACTGCTTTTGTGGACACTTAGGGGCAGCAAAAACAAGTTGTAAACACAACACTGTTGCTGTGTGGCAACATTATCGTTCGTTTCAGGCCACTTGATGAACACGAAATTCACCCTCTTTAAACTCTGTTTTTGCTGTTCAAATACCTGATTGTAAGACCTGTTGTAGCTCCCATAGGAGCTAACTTCACCTGGCTGCAAACAGGTAGAATAGATTAACTCACAACTGTGTGAAAATGTCACGTTGGTAACTCTTAGTATTGGTAAAGCAACCCCATCGAAACACTTAATTAGAATATGTTTGATAAATCTGGCATAAAGTGGTCAGCAAATACAAATCAGGTCCAATGTCAATCAATTTAATGTCTTGAGCCCATCTCAGTGTGTCCACTGGGATGGGCTCGGGCACCCCCCAATGAGGCGAATAACTGAAGAGCAAGTTTCCCCTCTGACATGTCAAATGCCTATTAATAGCATGAGAGTATTGAGTTTTGTACATGAAGCGGGAAGAGTGTAGAGGAGTAAGTGGGTCAAGACCTCAGACCCTTGGGTAACTTGACAGGTGCTCTCCGTGGAAACAGGATGGATGTCAAACAGCACGAGATCTAAACACCATGGCAAAGTGAAACTGTTGAGGAAGAGCCAGGCTGCAGCCAGCTGGAAGATTATTCTGAGGACATTTAATGCTTATTACAAAACTGTATTGACCCATAATATAGTCCTTTTTATTGCATTTTCTTCAGTATTAAGCTAATAAAGATGGTTAAGAGAAAGTAAAAATGAAGGACATAATTAGTCATTGAAATTATAAATGAGCTGTTACTCATTTTCCGAGCAAAAAAGCCAAATATTCCCTCTTCTTTCCATCCACTTAATCTGCTGCTTTTCAGTGTCTTAATGTTATAATTCACCCAAAAGAAAGAAGCAAGAAAGAAGGCTTTATCGCGATCACTCTAGGGGTGGTTGATTACTGGCCAACCAACTTTGGGCTGTAGTAAAACTGATTATCTGCAATTTCATCGTTAATGAAGATAATCATAGTTGAAAACCAGTGTGGAAATGCAACAACTGGGTCTTCAGATCAAGACCTTTGTAGCCTTACAGCATGCCAGGTGGATCCAGCTGTCAGCTCAGTCTTTTCGAGCAGCACCACGTCCTTCATCCCAGCTTTGGCCAGGTGATAGGCCAAGCTGACGCCCACACACCCACCACCAATGATCACAGTTTCTGCCGTGTCCTTCCACCGCTTCCCCAAAACTGCAGACGCATCACTGCAAAGACAGGAAGCAAGCTATAGCTCCATATGTCATTAATAATGATATATTGAGATCAGCAAGTTGAGAGTTTAAAGGTTAGATAAACCTAAATTGACTTTAAGTACAACAGCTTCGTGTAATGCCACATTACGTTTTGCTGCAGAAATCAATTAGCTGTGCAGCACTGCACGGATTTATTGCACTTTTAAACCCTCATTTGTGATTATTACCCGGACTAAAACTGGTTGCATGCGAAGTCTTCCTTAAAACTCTCTCACCTCTCTCCTGCTTGTTTTCTTGAAGTGCAGCTGATGGTCCTCACAGGCAGCGCGGCGACGCTTCGACACGCGGCCAAATCTCTGCGCAAATTGCCGCTGATGAGGTTTAATATCCGAGCCATGACTGAAGTCGCACTAAAGTTTAAAAACTGTAAATGCGATTCGAAGCGTTACCATTCCCTGCGCTGTGCTGAGTACTTACAAATATCACACTTTTGCACTGACAGGCGCTTTGGCACGCCCACAGGTCCTGAACCGAATCAGCGTTACCCTGTTAACGCTTTGCGTGCTGCGACCCCAAATGTAGGTCTCAGAAGGAGCATCAGAGTCACACTGAGAAAAAAATCAATTGTGCATTTTGAGAAAAAAAAAGTCTGCTAGGAAATTATTTCTCTTTTAGTACATAAACACGATGTAATGATAAGTATGAGGCATGAGGAATCTGAAAATTGTACTTTGATTTTTTTAATAATTAATTATTGCATATCAGTAGGTGGATCCAGACCACGCTACCCTTTTTTATATGGATTTTTATTTTATGTCTCTACTGAAGAAAATTACATTTTAAGAAAATCCAAAATCTTGCCTCTGGCCTTATGGCAGCTGAGATAGTCTCCATCCCAGCAGCGCAGCCTAAAAAAAGTAAAAAATGTGCATAATTTCTTGATTTAAGTCTTTATAGTGCAGCACAGTAACACTGTTACAGAACGTCTTGCACCAGTTGTTGTATCATCAAGTTATCTGTGTGAAAAGAATCGACCAGCAAGCATCAGGGGTTTGAATGATTTATCTGTGAGGAGCCTTTAACGCTGCAGCAGGTCTGAACTGGACGCTGATAACTGCTCCATATAACACAGAAATGCAGGCAGGAAGTACACTCCTGAACTGGTTCGTGCTCTGAAATCTACCTCAAAACTTGTGGAGCGCGCGCACACACACACACACGACAGAAACAACACAACAACACTGTTGTTGTACTAATGATTAACTCGTGAGATTGACTGGAACTGGGACTTGATAAGTTAAACATGTTCAAAAACAAACTTGTACTGAATAAATACATGCTTGGAGTTTTTTTAATTAGAAAAAAAAACTAGTACAATAGATGCATAAACTTGTTTTTCATCATTAAGATCTGTAAAGCAAAACTAATGCAAGAAAATGTCACATTTACATTGAGGAGGCATTAGTGCAGAGTAGCTGAGAACTGCAGGCGGAAGGATTATCAGAGTCTCCACATTCTGCTCTCTTTGGCTGCTAAATTGAGGTTGATAATAAGAAGACAGACTGTGTGTTGTGTGGGACTCACAGGGACAAATGCAGTGCGTTCCAGACATATGAGGTGAAGGACTCATCATAGAGAGTATTTGATGGAATCATATGATGGAATTCACCGAGAGGTCTGCAGTCTCATTCGCTGAGGTGAGTTTTGGTAAGCCGGGGAAATGAGCAGCAGTCAATCATTCACTTGGCTCGGAAGACTTTGTAATTTCAGCTACTGATGTTGCCTTGGCAGAGGACGAGATGGTGTTTAGATGCATCTTTTCGGTGGGAAGGGCGGTCAAATATCCTCCGCATCTCCTGGGTTAAGGCAAAGGAGATTTTTGGTTGTGCCTCAGTGTCAGGGAGCTCCTGTGTGGCCAGTGGCATAAATGTGCAGCTACTCAAAAACCTGGAACAGTGTGGTAGGAAGGTGAGACATGTGGCTCACCAGGTAACTGAAGAGCACTACAGGCTGGTTACAGGCCAGAGAAACCATCCATCCATTCTCTTCCACTTATCCTCTTCAGGGACACGGGGGGCTGGAGCCTATCCCAGCAGACATAGGGTGAGAGGCACAGCACACCCTGTACAGGTCGCCAGCCTGTCACAGTGGCAACACAGAGAGACAGACAACCATTCACACTCACATTCACACATATGGGCAATTTAGAGTGACCAATTAACCTAACCCCAGGAAATGCATGTCTTTGGACTGTGGGAGGAAACCGGAGTACCCGAAGGAAATCCACGCAGACACGGGAGAACATGCAAACTCCACACACAGAAAGAGAGGCCTGATCCAAGGTGGAGTCGTACCCAGGCCTTCTAGATGTTAGGCTAGAGAAACCGTCCAAGAAAATACAGAGTGATGTTCTTCTGGACTGGGGGGTGGACCAGCATCTGTCTCAGTCTCTGTATCTCTGCCAAATTCATTTGATGGTCAGATTCCATTGTACAGACAATTGTGGAGAATCCAAGTACAGTGCATTTCATTTATAACTTTGTAATGCTGTTGACAGATTTGTCACCTCCCATTGTTCTTATTTTAGAGCTGTAATAATTGTTCCATTCAACTATATACAAACATAGAGATAAAGCTCCTCTGGCACCAGGCTGATGGCAACAGCGGTAACGGGGTAAAAATCATCATTAAATATCAAATCAACGCCTGAAATAATAATTCAGCATCAAAACTATGAAAACTGATTTATTACCCAGGCATTGTTTCCCCATTTTCTCAATTTGCTGTTTTTCTTTGTATTATGTGACAATAATTTATTCTTTTAACTAGCTTTCATATCTATCCTTATTCAGAAACTTATATTATGCTAATACAACTTGTAAATGATCAGTAGTTATAACCTCAGGCCATTTTTCTGATTCTTCTTTCACTTTTATAATTTTGAAAAAGAACTGAGTGAGTCCTTGTGTCGTATGTTCTTGATCATTATTACCTGATGTGACACAACAAAGCCCAAACCCAAAGTGTTCCACAAATAAGGCTCCATACATGAGCTCAGGATTTCCTGACTCTTCCCGGATCACTTTCCAGCTTAGTGTGTCTGTGACCACTGTGCACGATGCATGAGGGGTCCCAGCCTGCAGCTAAAAAATTAAAGTGGGAAGGCTGATTAGTGAACTGGCATCACCTGTGTCATAATCAACCCTCTCCATAATCCCTCTGCTCCACCTTTCCTCCTGCAGCTGAGCAGAAACCACGCCCATAGTCTCTCATACAGGATCATGTTTTTGGATATTTATGGCCTAACGTCGCTATAAAATCTGCCTATACATCACATCTGCAAGCTCACTTAACTTCAGACCAAAATCATTTTCTTACCTGTTTTTTCTTTTCTCTTACCTATTAACTGGGCAGGGCTGCTCCTCCCTGAGCCTGATTCTGCCAGAGGTTTCTTCCTGTTGAAAGGGAGTTCTTCTTTCCCACCATTGCCAAGTGCTTACTCACAGAGAGTCTGGTAATTGGGGTTTTCTCCCCAAATAACTAGCTGCTCTCTGAAATCAAATAAAAGCTTTTAACCATTGATGCTTGTCTTCTCTTTCTTTGCCTCTTTTAAGTTTTATTAGCATCTTTGTATGTAACATACAGTTTCAGTGTGGACATGGAGGTTCAGACACTAGTAATTTTTTAGAGCCTTAAAAATAAAGACAATTGGAACATCTCAAGACTACCCTCATTAGCAGTGAAAAGAGCACATTTCTGTTATTGTTGCCTGCCCGAGTATTACAAAGGCATATGCAGAGATGACAGCCTTTGCACAAAAACAAAAGTTATGCAGAAGCCGTTTCCGTTGTGCGCTCTCACGCACAGCGACCTGTAGGGAAAGATGAGGAATGGTTGGGGCAGGCGGTCTTTGGGTGACATCAGGAGCGCCACACCCATCTCGGATTATAAATACAGTGTGGAGTCCTTCAACGATCCTTTTCCACAATCAAGACTCTGCTTCCGAGAAGTGTGAGGCGCTCGCTGCTACAGTAGTCATGGCACCAGTTGGACAAAAGAAGGTTCAGCAGGAATGCGCGCTACATACACTTAGTGTTGTTTGCTTGTTTGATTTGAAGTTTCTGTTTCTGTTGCATGATTTAAATTTTAAAGAGCGCTCTGAACTTGAAGCAGCTTTTGCGCACTTCATGGATATGGGTATCTTAGAGCTGTCAGCCTCCAGAGAGGCGAGTGCGACTATCTTGTGTGTGTGTGATTGCTGGTTGTGACTTGCTTGTTAACTTCCTGCAGAACATTTTGGAGCGCCTGAATGCGGGAGAGGTTGTTATCGGGGACGGAGGCTTTGTCTTCGCCCTTGAGAAGAGAGGTTATGTGAAAGCCGGGCCGTGGACACCCGAAGCTGCTGCCGAGCACCCTGAAGCTGGTACAACTCTGCTTTTTCTGCGTTTACATCTTAACCTGCAGTTCCAGTTTTGAGTGCTGAATAGGAGATGTTTTTGTTGCAGTGCGGCAGCTGCACAGGGAGTTCCTGAGAGCCGGTTCCAATGTCATGCAGACGTTCACTTTTTACGCAAGCGACGACAAACTGGAGAACAGGGGCCACACTCAGCGCTTCACTGTGAGTTTCTTCATCTGCAGCTGCTCTGAGGGCTCATCAGTCATGCAGAAGGGCGGGCCGGGGAGTTAAAACATGGTGCCAACAGCAAAGCGCGTATGGAAACATTATGTCCGCGTGACGTTAAACTTGACTTGGTAGTTTGTTTGTTTGTTTGTTTGTTTGTTTTTTTCCCGTGATTCACAGGGGCGCCAAATAAACGAAGCAGCTTGTGACCTGGCCAGGGAGGTGGCCAACGAGGGCGATGCTCTGGTGGCAGGGGGAGTCTCTCAGACCCCGGCCTACCTCAGCTGCAAGAGTGAGGATGACGTCAAGGCCATCTTCATGAAACAGATTGATGTCTTTGTCCAGAAAAATGTTGACTTCTTGATTGCAGAGGTACGCAGTAACGCCTTTAAAAGCTTTAATGATCTTGGTATAGATTTGATAAACAAGACCAATAAAACTGTTGCAGCGGGTAAGATCTTATCTCCTATCTTTGATAGATAACGGAGTTTTTAAACTGGTGCTTCTTTTTTTTAGTGTTTGAGAAATTGCTTTTATTTGTGCATTTATCTATTCTTTGTTTGCATGTTCATGTATTTCCACTCTTGTAAACTTGCCAACAACCCTAATGGGATGTCTGGAGGGTGTTGTTCCACCCATGTCATGATTGCATAACCGCTCACATTCCAGGACATTGTGACTGGGAACATTTTGCAAATTATTAAAAACCTGATTTCCCGAACAGAGGCGAAGTGTAATGCATTTGCATATACACACTGCTCTCGTCAAAGGGTTTTATATGCCATAAGCTACCAGTCTACATCTGTGGCTTTTACAGCATACAGAGACTTGACAAGATTCACACTTCCAAAGGAGATGTACTTTCTCTAGACAAATTTCCAAACTGCGTGTGTAAAGCTAGAGATTCACACGCAACTTCAGATGTGAAATGAGTGGAAGAAGTGTTCAGATTCTTAATGCAATAATGCAGCACAGTCGGATGATGATTTGAAGCAACATACCAAGATGCAAATGCATAAACAAAGTTCTAAAAATATTGGAGCCCAGATTTATTTTAAAAATGCTGGTTTGTTTCCTTACATTTTTAGAAAGTAGAAACTCACCTTTGTGTGACTTGAACCGTTGGGCAAAGATGCACCTCTTCTGGCTGCTCAAATTCTTCAAGTAACTGTATTGAGTGTACCCTGCAAAATTAAAGACATTTCTTATGATTCTGTACTTTTAATTTACTTTGCATAACACCTGTGAGCCAGCATGTTGGATTCAGGTGCATAAGTACTCCAATGTGACATTTTGGGATACATGTGCCTTTTAAGAGTCTGGTCAACTGTAACACCAGCTGACACAATATCATTGAATCCTGATTTATGGTCACCACTAGGTGGCAGCAAAAACCAGTTATAAAATGCTGTCAAACTTTGAAATTTTTAATTTAAAAACGTTAGTCAGTAGCTGGCCATCTGTTTGTTGATGAGCAGGATGTGTTCAGTAGGTGAGTAGAAGGGTTAATTTTAAACTGTTTTTTAAAACTGAGCAGAAAAAGCAAAAGATTAACTGAGAGAAGCTCAAGTCTCAATAGACCCGAGTCAGGCTCAAACTGCAGCTTTAAATGGGGTTAACAATTCAACTGTCTCTACATTTTGTGCTTCCTTGCAGTACTTTGAGCATGTGGAAGAGGCTGAGTGGGCAGTCCAGGTTTTGAAGTCAACTGGCAAACCAGTGGCTGCAAGTCTGTGTATTGGACCTGAAGGAGACATGAATGGAGTCAGCCCTGGAGACTGTGCAGTCAGGCTCGTCAAAGCTGGTATGATGATCTCCTGTACTTCTCCCATAATTTGCTTCTGTGAAATATAGTATCTGTGCTATAGTATTAAGTGCATCTTTCTCATGATGCAAACATAACAGTTGTGTCATTTGTGTATTTTTGTACTGTTTAGTTTATAGATTCATGTGATTCTGCTGTCTTTTATTCCTTTGACTTACAGGAATTTAAAGTTAACCTCCTGCCAGCTAATGTTACCAACATACATGTATGAGTGCTCACAATGGCACAGATTCTGCCCACTGTAGATTCAACCTAGATGTATAAATCAAGCATTTACTCTGGGGAAAATGACTGGTCTGTGTACTGTATGTGTAGGTTCTGTGTGGTATTTCCATATCAGTGGGTGACTAGCCACATAAATGTAACGGTCTTTGTTCTCCAGACTTCCCCTGGTAACTGAATGTATATTGCAAAGATAGAAAACAAATTGCCTCAAAGTCTGCAGCTTCACCAATAGTGTGCATACTGTAGCTTTTGACCTGCCATTGTACACTGTTCAAGGAAGCGGACATTCAAAGTACCTGGACCATTAAAAGTCTATTATGTAGTGCAAATTCGCAACACTCCCCTCACTCACAGTACTTCATATCATAAAAGTAAAGATCCTACGGTACTTTAGAGAACACCAACAAGCAGCAATCCCCTGTGAGCAGCACATGGAAACAGTGGGGAGGAAGAATTCCCTTTTAACAGGAAGAGACCCTCAGCAGACCCAGGCTGAGGGAGGAGCAGCCATCGCCTGGATCTAGTTGTAGGGGAGAGGGCAAAGAAGAGGAAAGTCTAGGATAACCAAACAAGCATGCCACGAAACGGCTCACCTAACTGGAGGAACAGTTGTGCCTGTGTCGGGATGTTGTCTGCTGTAAAGAGCCCATGTGCTTCAAGTTGTTTGCTGTAATGAAACTCGTTAGCATCTCCTCATTCCTCTCTGCCTGCCTGGTATAAACCCATACTTGTGGTTTGTCCTGGAATGCTGAGCCATGTTGGGCTGCTTGTTTAAAAACTACCTCTTGTTCAGTGTAGATGGGTATTGTGCATGATGCATACTGGAAGGTTACAGTGGGGTGAGGCGCTATTACAATTGCCTCCCCAGCTGTGAGCACTTAAACAGTTAAATCAAAGCTTGTCTTTGGGTCAGCTGACATAGATGTGTGGACATGAGGAGTTTTCAGGTTAAGCCAAAGCTTCCAGATGCACCAGTCATTCTGACATTGTTTTGATGATGTCATATATGCTTTCACAGTCAGATCATCTACATGTTTCCAGATGACTTATAACTGTCTAAACTAGGCTATGCAACCACTCAGGCCTAAGTCTCTAAGACCAAATGTAAGTGGTTGGACAAAAATCTGCAGTCTTAAGAGGTCAGTCTACATGCAAACTTGCACTGCCTGCAAAGTGTAGACTAGAAGTTATGTGCCTGTGTTCCAAAATATCCAAAACTTTAATTATCACTGTGTCCACATCCACCATAGGACATTTTAGCCTTCTTGTGGTATGAACCCCACAGACACGTCTGTGTTCCAGCCCACGTTGATGCACATTCATTTGCTGCCATCCAGTGGTGATGTGAACAAAGACACTGAGGCAGATGGAAATGCGCACTGCTACGACACATCCAGCATTAATGGGCTGAAAGCAACATGGGACTGCTACAAGTTCAAGGATTTTCCACATAATCACGTGGTTCTGCAATGATTTATTGCCTCAGTGAACCTCATGCTTTTTTGTTTTTTGCATATCTTCTCTGTAGGTGCTGATATTGTGGGCATTAACTGCCACTTTGACCCAGAGACCTGTGTCAAGACTGTGAAACTGATGAAGGAGGGTGTGGAGAAGGCTGGGCTGAAGGCGCACTACATGTGCCAGCCACTGGCCTACCACACGCCGGATTGCGGCCGCCAGGGATTCATTGACCTCCCAGAGTTCCCGTTCGGTGTGTACCAACACACAACACACTCAGTCCAAATTTTTTTTTAAAATGCAGGAAATCCTCAAATCTCACCTTCCTACAGGTCTTGAGCCAAGGATCTTGACCAGATGGGATGTGCATAAATATGCCCGGGAAGCGTATAATGCTGGCATCCGCTTCATTGGCGGATGCTGTGGATTCGAACCGTATCACATCCGTGCCATATCTGAGGAGCTGGAGGCTGAGCGGGGTTGCCTTCCTGCTGGGTCTGAGAAGCACGGTAGCTGGGGTAGTGGCCTGTCAATGCACACTAAGCCTTGGGTTAGAGCTAGGTAGGTTTTCCTTCAGTTCTCTGAGTACCTCAAGATTATATCCACTGCTTTTTCAGACAGTGTCAGCTTGACTCTTCTCTTTTAGGGCCCGTCGTGACTACTGGGAGAAGCTGAAGCCTGCCTCTGGCCGCCCCTTCTGCCCCTCATTGTCCACACCTGATAGCTGGGGTGTCACCAAAGGCCACACTGACCTGATGCAACAAAAAGAGGCTACTTCCAAGGAGCAGCTAGAGGCTCTGTTTGACAAAGCCAGCCAAGGTCACTGAGCTCCTGTCTGAGTCCTTTGAAGAGGTGAAGCCAAGGGGTGGCGTGAGAAGGCCTACTCACACATTCCCCTGAGTTTACATGCCAAACGATCGAATGCTGAATTTCTCCCTTTTAGGACCATTCTTACTCTTACTGGTATTATATGCTAACCTTTGAAATTGGCTTTCCAGAGTGAACCAGCACTGAGTGTGTTAGTATGATTATCACGGCTGTAAAAATGTGAAATTGAGTACAACAAGCAGTTGTGCACCCAAGTGATACCTCAATGCTGTGTGTAGTAATAAGAAAATTAAACTTAAAGAGAAAAATCAATGCTGGTTATTGTATTTCTTTTCTAGAACATTTTGATCCAAGTCCTAATCTTGAAATGAAATGCTACTTATTACTTAAAGAAAGAAAATGTAGAATACCATCCATCCATTCTCAACCGCTTATCCCGTTCGGGGTCGCGGGGGGGGGGGGGGGGGACCCCACCCCCATCGGCAGGGGGGGGGAGGGGAGCAACCCCCGGAGACCGCCCCCCGGCTAGCAGGGCCACAAAGAAAAGAAAAAAAACAAACTTCCACACACATTAATA
>VOQJ01026032.1:0-12603 GCA_015052665.1 Apistogramma diplotaenia | reverse complement strand
TAATTTGTATGAATATATGTTGTGCTTTTTAATTACCTTAAACTTGCAGCATCACATGAAATTGTATACTGTCGCTTTAAGAGAGCAACGGGCAAACTCTCGTTTCTGTGATGTCATGGAATGAGATTATCGTGAGATTTCACTTGAAAATAAAGACGCGCTGCAAGGAGGGGACACGGAGAGAGGGAACCGAGAGAGGGAACCGAGATAGCCGACCAGCTGAGAAGCTGGTGTTGTTGCTGTGGGCTCCTTTGCTGATCATCTGAGATGGTGGAGGAGCTCACCGACTCCTTTCTCCCTTGCTAGCAAGCTGTAGAAAAAACATTCGTTGTGTTGTGTTGTTTATTCTTATTTGTTAAATGATGCACGAACCCGTCAATACATGCTTCCCTTAGACAGTATTATTAGAAAACATTACATTAATTTTCGTTGTTATGCAGACGATACCCAGCTTTATATATCTGTGAAGCCAGATGACACACATCAATTAGAAACATGATGTCTAACCAGGTTCTTACTCTGGATGGCATTACCTTGGCCTCCAGCAACACTGTGAGAAATCTGGAATTTCTGACCAGGATATGTCCTTCAGAGCACATATTAAACAAACATGTATCTGCTGTTCACGATTGGTGATTCTTATGTTTCTCTGTTTCAGAATCAGCGCTGAGGTTCGACAGTAAGTCCTACCTGAGGTACCTTCATCGCATGGATGAGGACAGCCAGGATTTCAAACTGTTGCTGAGGTTCAAGACTTTCCAGAAGCAAGGCCTCATCATGTCCACCAGCAGTAGCACTGGCTGGGGCACTTTACAGGTACATGTCTCTCTGAGGCGCCATGATTAGAAAAGCAGACTTCTTTAGGACAGTTTTTGGCTGATTTAGATTTTCTAGAATAGAATAGAATAGAATAGAATAGAATAGAATAGAGAGTACTTTGTTCATCCCCAAGAGGAAATTTCTTAGTTTCTGTGACCTCTTTTTGTTTCAGAAATATGTTGTGGGGTTATTTCTTCCTCATCCTCATCCTGTTGTAGGCTGTTCAAGTAGTAGTAGTTAGTTTTAACTCAGTACAAGTATTGCATTGTTGTTCTACAAGCAGGTAGTTATTTTGAAGCCTCTGTCCAAACGAATGGATGACAAATGTCATTAGCGGATCAAAATGGTAAAAATAAATTTAAAAAGCTTTTTCTCTGCACTTCTACACATTACAACTTCATTCACAGTGAAGTGAAACTTTGATGTCCTCATGTGAGAAACTTGTTTTACAGTGAGAGACCAACCCAGTGCATACCAGACACTAGAGGATTAAAATATCCTCCACTGTCACCATGAATTATGGTTATTATTATGGTTATTACTGCTGACTTTGGACAGACTAAACCTTTATCCTGAGGAGAACATCTCAACATGGAGAGGATAAGAGCTTCATATCATACAAATGCTAAAGGTCATTAAGAGTGGCCCCAGTAACCTTACACTTCTTAATAATTTTTCCAGTTTGTTCCCATTTTGAAGTCTAAGCCTACCAAATCATCACATATGAGAAAATCAAAGGACTGTTCCTGTGAGCCCCTTTATGATTCAGACTCTCTAAAGAAATATTAGAGAAGTTAGATAATGATTCTAACCCAGAAGAAATAACAGCTAGAAGATGATCGAGGTCTCAAATGCAGGTAAAAAGGAGACCCTTGGTACGCTCTGTGGTTCTGAGCGCATGTAAAATTGATTTGTTTGCAGTTTCTATCAGAGCTTTAATGTGTTTTCAGCCCTGAAGATTTGATGTGGACATCCTTAGGGAATTATGATGGCTCAAAAAGACCCAAATGGAGTCACTTTGATTCATTTTATATTAAATGGCACATTTTCAGCAAGATATACATTTTGTCCTAAAAGAAATGAGCTGATTGAACTGGGAACACCACATTAAAGCTGTACCTGCATCACAGGCCTCACAATCCAATGTGGAACCTTAAATTCATGCAGGCGTGGAGTTCAGGAACGCGTCTGAAATTCAATCAGGCATTTAGGACATAAACACATAAAACTACTGGTCACGAAGAGATAAAAGAAAAGAAGGCCTGATATCTCACGTGCCACCATGTCTTCAATTTCTCGAGAAAACCAGCATGACGGCAGAGAGTTTTGTTTCAAATCACTAACCAAAGATGATGAACAGCCTTGACAACAAACTCTACTCTCACACTGGCCATTTTTGCCAGCACAGAGGGCGCAAAAAGGTCCAGGACATGGCTGGTATTTCACAGAGACGAAGGGCACATTGTCTCAAATGTCAGCAACGCCACAATAAAACAGGTGGATTTTATTTGCCAAGTTTCAGGTTGATGCTGACAACACTGACCCAGATACGCTGCACCAAGGAGAACGAAGACAAACGGCTCATCAGATATCAGATATTTCAAAACACAGGACGCCTGCGCTGATAACACCACTGCTGGCACACAGAAGCAAGTCAAATATTGGTATTTGAGATGATATCAGCAAAGATGAAGTGAAACATCAGGTCATATTTGTGAATTATAGTTGAAAATATTTTGGGATGAAAACCCTCATTTGATATTCCCCAATGAGAACCGCCTTAAATGAAATCAGCTGCTGGTAAATTAGTGTCAAACAACATCATTACACCAGCATCGTCTGAAAGTTACAAAGAGGTTTAATCTCTCCACAGCACTGATGTTTGAACAGCAAAATGCATCACAGCCCAGCTCCTGGGAAAACGCAATGAATATGATAATTTCCTGTAAATTAATGAATAAGAAAACCTTTAGTGGGAATGCAGTCGCTGCCTGCGTGCTGCAGTTTTCTGTCATTGCATTTCAGGAGAACACCAACATGTGTCTTTCTTTCATGGTTAACTTTGTAACATGTGTCAGTGTTTTTCCTGCTGGAACCGTGGTGACGTTACCTGCTTTATGTAGTCTGACTCACCTGTTTGAACACATGTTTGAGCTGTAGTGAAACTACAACAAACCAGAAATAGAGAATATTCACCTTCAAAGTAAAAGTCCTGCCTTAGCACAGAAACCAATGTGATTCAAAAGGCGCAACGTTTACGTACTTTGAATGTGAATGGTTTCCTTCCCCAGTTTGCATTGCTGTCTAATTAGTTTCACAAGCACAGCAACCATTAGCCGACTGGTTGGGGAATGCTCATTTTTCCCGAGCATTTGGTGGTTGCCATGTGGTCTCCACCCAGCTTTAGGTCTGTGACTTGTGAAGAAGGTCACTGCAGAGTTCAAAGGACCAAATGTGACTGAATTTGACACACTGACAACATTTTACCTCTCAGGCTTAAAAGACTGTTGTTGTTCCCCTGCTGGGCAGGCAGGCAGACGTGATGACTCAGTAACGATGTCACCTCAGATGCTCAAATTCACACCATAGATGCACCTACAGTAGTAAAAATCTCGGACGAGTTTGAATCTTGGCGACTTTGACCTCAAGATAAAAGTTTCTGAAAATCGTGTGGATGTGATTACTTGAGCTACAGTAGGATTTTCTACTAAAAATCATGGACGCCTTAGTTCTCACCATAATAATGCCGATCACAGTGACAGTATTTTCAATGGCTTATATTCAGTATAATTTTAGCATTTTCTACTCCTGGGTCTTACTCAACTATTTGCTTTTCCATTGATATGGTGAACAACATCACTGAGGCTCTTATGCACCCCATTCAGATCTACTGTGTCCTGTACTAGAGCTTGTGCTTCCAGGGGATTTGTGCCCCTTAAGGACTGTGCTGCTGGGGGAAAGGGGGGCTGATATCTGGCAGTATTTTCGCATGTAGTTGGAGTGGCAGATGAATGGTTGGTATTCTGCATGGTCTCTGCTGTAAACACACCATGGAGGTTTTTAAAGCTTCATACTGGTTTGTGTTTGTGCGACTTGTTAATGGATTGAACTGGGAGTTCTTTATTATAAAAATGTGTCAGACTGTGATTCTGTCTTCACCTGCGACTGCAAACATGTGCTCTGAGGAAAGGAACCAGACTTCTCCTCAACTTTTAATGACCTATTTTGCAGAGCAGTGAAGGAACATAAGCTTCAAGTTGGAGCTGCAAATCTTTCCTAAGCTGGAGGGGAATATGGAATACCTGTGCTCTTGATGACGCTTCCATTTCTGGGCATTTCTCCTCTGTATGAATTCTACGTGTTCTCCAGCTGAATTATTCAATCACTCTCATTCTTAGGAATTTTGAAAGTGCCATTCCACCTTTCCTGAAGTTCTCCCTCCTGGGTTTTGGATTTCAGCTTGCACATACAAGAATGGGTCCCTGCCCGCTTCATTATGAGCAGAAATGGATTCAAAAGGAATTTGTAAGGAGAGGCACTGAGAGCTCCCTCACCTGGGTTTGGTGCAGAGTTCAGAGAAACATCCTGAACATACAGGGATGCTATTCGCACACTTGATTACCCATGAGGCCCGAGGTGATGTGCATATCAGGGTATTCTTACACACCTCAATAGCATTCTCTGTCAATATTCTCTACAGTGGGCCAGAAAATACAAACTAACCTTCAGACCTACAGTATTTGCTGCCGCTAATTCCTTTTTCTCTGCACACGTGCATTTTGAATCAGTTCCTTTGATATGGAAATTTATGAGTGTGTGGATGAAAGCTGCCAAGGTGAGCTGTGTAAGAAGAGGTGATGTGTCACTCCTGTGTGATGAAGAGTGACAGCAGAGCAGTGAGCATGCTCCACACACAGTCAGCGGACCAATCCTGTCTTTCTGCTGGTTCTAGTAACACAAAATGACTGAAATGTCAATTTAGATTTTTCTCCTGGTGAGTGAACAGGAAGGAATTGCTGCTCAAAGATTTGTAGCATTTCATTTAGCAGATCCTCCCTTTGTTCGCAAAATTCCACCAATGTCAGTCAGGGCATTTTTAGTTTTCAGACTTCAGCAATGAGGCTGTGGCATGTCATTCACTCTAGTCCAGAAAGTGGAGAAGGACACTGACAGATGCAGCGGCTGAAGTAAAGGAGATGCTGTACCGGTGATAGAGTGAAGCTGGTGATTTACTGGTCAACCTACATTCAGAGCTTCGTTGCTCAAAAGTTCAGCATGTGACCAAGACGGCTCCTGGACCCTCCTAGGTGATGTGTTTCAAGTCCAACTGGAAGAAGACCCTGGGGCAGAGCTCTCAGCTGGTTTGGGAACACCTCAGGTCTGCCCAGGGGAGGTGTGTGGAAAAGAAAAATATGGAAAATCTCCACCTGTGTTGACCACCACCTGTCTCCATCTGCCTTCCAAAAATTTGTGTATCAGGCTGTAAACATGTTTATTTCTGCTGGGAAGTTTTAACATGGGAGTCTATGGGGACTGCTGGAGCCCCTGCTGGACGCTAGAGGGACTGCAACTCTTTTTTTTCTTTTTTTTGATTGGATGATTATTAACTTTCATTTATGCAAAGCAGTCAAGTCCCGCTCTGGAAGAGTTTACAGCTTTTTGTCAGTGCTGCTGAATTTTGATTGGATGCAGGGCAGAATTGAAATATGTGCAATACTCTTAGGACCACATGAGTGAAAATGTAATTACATGTCTCCCTGATTCAGTCAGTATTTATGCCTGTAGAGGGTAAACAAAAGTTAATGTGCTTTGATGGTAAACATGGTCGTGTTAGGGACATTCGCACTTCGGTATGAAGTCTCACTGTATCTGAGTCCACCTTCACAGGTCCTTTCTGAGCAGCAGAGCAATTCTCTTGTTTTCCTGAAAGGTCTGCAGTTCAGTCAGCCTGGTGTGTGGCCACTGAGCAGGCTGAGCTATTGGAAGTTGAGTGTTTTCCTGCTGGATTCTCTCTCCCGTTTGTTGAGTCATCAGCTGAATTTTGTAGACTTCTAAAGAGTGCTACCCATGAGTTTTTATATGAAGGATGCACACTGATTGTGAAGTAGTGGCCCTCCTTTAATGCTGCTCCTGCAGACATACCATTTCAGGTTGTGTTGGACGTTTACAGTTATATTGGAGCTGCTGGTTTATGTTGCTGAGTGACTGATCATATTCCATCTTTTTCATCTTCATTGCTCATCTTTTTGTTACATGTTGAAGATCAGGCTGTGACTGCTTTCTGGGGGTCGGCAAACACACATAAGGCTTGTGTGAACAGAGGCACACAGGTCGCTCTGTAAGAGCTTAATGATGAGACTCAGCAGCGAATTCTTCTTTTACAGGAGCTGAAGTTACTGCAGCTTCTTCGTACTTGGAGGATTCGTTTTTCTATCTAAAAGAACATCACAGTTTCATGATTGAATTTGAATTTAAAGAGCAGTCCAAGCTCACCAATTTAAATGTCAGGAAATATTTGTAGTTTATTTTTGTTTTCCTGCAATTTTGCACTAAAAAGCATCCAAGTTGCTGTTTCCCATCCTTTAGGCAGACCGTATGTTATTCATGTGCATTAACAGTGATTCCCCCCACCCCCATGTGAGGTATTTTTATCATGTGAAACAAACCCAGTGAGCAGAGTGAGAAACGTTTTTCTCCCTCCTTTAGCTCATTTAGATCCCAGCGTCTGTGTGCACCCGTGCAACAGTACATCACACAGCAGTGCTGCAAGTACACTGAAGTTTACCAGCACCACTGAACGCTGCTCAGAGGCTGTGATTTATAGAGCCATGAAGCACTGGTGCTGCAGAGCTGAATTCTCTGTGGAACTGGACTCAACTCATGCCTGTGCTGATAGTGTAAAACCCTCAGTGCATCAGAGTGCCACCTCTATTCACACGGACACCATAAATCACAGCAGACCTTTCAGGAAAAAGACAAGTGGCATGATTCAGGCCTCATCTCCCTCTCTTAGCCCATGTGCTGTCATTGATTCATGAGAAGCCTCTTGCAGGTTCGCCCCGCCAAAATGAATCATTCCTGAGCTTTTTCCTGCTACAAGAAATCAAAGAGGAACATGTGGCAGAAAGCAAGCACAGCATCACCCAGAGGACAGCATTAATGCTCAAGAGAGCTGCAAATAACAAAGAAGCATAGAGAACAGACAGATCAGCTCAGTGTCCTGCACCTCCTTATCAATAATGCATCCTGGCTTTCAGCGTCCAGCAAGACGACACTCGGTAATTAAAAAAAAAATCCACTCTCCATCTTGTTTTTAACAGGTGAGAAAGATGGTGTTACATGAAGAAAACATGACTAGTGCAAACCTCCACCCAGGCAGTGTTTCATTTGAAGGGAATATTATTGTATGAATTCATTTCTTTGTTCTTTTTAATTAAACTTTAAGAAGTTTGTAGTGCAGAAAAAAATCTGATCAGGACAACATGACACAAACATGATGTAGGAGCAGGCGATGGATGACAGGTACTGATTCATGATTAACTGGAGCTTGTCATATAATATTGTACTGCAGTATATTTCTAACGAAGCAGGCAGCTCCTTCTCTTCCTCCTGACAGCATTCATTCAGAACTTTACGAGCAGTCATGTTTGCAGACACAAATGCTACCAAAAACAATTATTTGCATTGTGAAGAGGATTTTTGTCTAACTTAAAGAAGGTTAGACTCCCAAAGAGAATAGCTTGGTTCAAAAAGTGAGCATTTATTTTGCTGTGTGATAAGAATCCACAGGAGGATTTAAATGATGAAGCTCAATCCTAAATGTGCAGACATATTTCAGTGTCTGTAAATATACCGATACTGAAATGCTGATGTTTAAACTGACATCTTCTGACAGGTCGTAATGTAGCTGAGACAATGAGATACCATTTGTGCAGTCAGCTACAGGTTGAGGCACCTGTCTGCTGATGTTCTCTGATACGTCATTGGCCCTTTTTTTGTGTGTATGTGCCCGTGTGTGTGTGTGTGTGCCCATGTGTGTGCATACAAGTGCATATATGCAAAGATATGTGCATGTGATCTTTCCCAAATCCATTGTGGTGAGTTTATCTCATTATGTGAGAGATCCCCCCCCCCCTTATTTTCTCCTCTTACCAAAAAAGTAATCAGGAAAATGCACCTCAGTGAAAGCCAGCACCTGTAGCTTTAAATAAGGATAAAGAGACTAACTGAAACCAAACCAGGCAGTGTGCTGAGTCCTAACATCACAATATCAGATGGTGAGAAGAAGAGTGTCTGCAACCTAAATCAAAATCCAAGAAGTAGTGGACACATTGTGCCAATCCAGAAGCATGC
This sequence comes from Apistogramma diplotaenia, assembly GCA_015052665.1. Taxonomy (NCBI): domain Eukaryota; kingdom Metazoa; phylum Chordata; class Actinopteri; order Cichliformes; family Cichlidae; genus Apistogramma; species Apistogramma diplotaenia. The sequence continues at coordinate 4,431 of VOQJ01026032.1, read as the reverse complement.
AGGAAAGTCTCCACCAGTGCCTGGAGCTCTCACAAAGACCCAACAGAGACCAAGAGCGCATCCCGGTCCCACCCAGGCTGCACAGACACACAGACAGAGGGACCCCAGGACACTGCATGAGCCAGGGGACACCGAACAGACCCAAAGCCCAGGAAGGGCACCAGGCAGCACCACCCACCCAATTAAGGAGAAAACCAAAATCAGAGCATTTCTTTCACCAAAGTCACTTTAAAGAAGCCAGTTTTTAAATGATCCTAACAAACAGGATGTCCTTGGTTAAATAATATTGTTGACTTTAACCATCATTTAAGAGTTCATTCTCCACCACAACCTCCTGCAGTTCTTTGTGAAGAGTCAAAGAGTTCCTCTCAGAATATTCCGATTATTAAAGTGGATAATGTGAATTCTTGATTCTTTGATTTTCTCACTGATCTTTGTCTTCCTCCCTCAGCTGACCAGTGGAGAGCTGTACTTCAGATACCGATGTGGGAACACCTCCCCCGACTCACTGCTGATTGGATCTCATCAGGTGTCAGATGGCCACTGGCACAGTGTCCTGCTGGAGGTCAACTCCACCTCCCTGAGTCTGATCCTGGACCAGCAGCATCTGGCATCCTCCACTTTAGCTGAGCCTTGCCGGATGATGCGCTCCCATGGAGCTTTGCTCTTTGCTTCTCCTCCAGAGGCCCACCAGCATCTGCATAATTTCATTGGCTGCCTGGACAGGCTGCAGCTCAATGGGGAGCCAATCAAAGTGGGTGACACGGCCGAGTGGAAGGGGTCAGGGAACAGGAGGGTGTTTGGTGTGTACCAGTGCTGCAGCAGAGGAGGAGCCTGTGACAGCACCCCCTGTGAGAATGGAGGCGTCTGTGAGGAGGACGCCACCGGAGGTGAGCCAGTACAGATGAGCCTTTATTTGAAGGGGGGGCTGTAGCTCAGGAGGCAGAGCAGGCCAGCTACCAATCGGAAGGTTGGCAGTTTGAGTCCGGGCTGCATGCCAAAGTATCCTTAGGCAAGATACTGAACCCCAAGTTGCACAATTCCATGGTATATTGTGTACTTTTATGCAATGACAATAAAGTTATCTAATCTAATACAAACATCCCTGAACTTACTGAGCATTTTGAGCATGGTCTTCAAATTAAACGGGATGGTCGGTGTCACCTTTTTAGCAAATCTAAATAAAGTTTCCACTTGACTCCTTTACACACTTTCAGATATTTAATGGAGCCATGCCAGATTTTAAAAAATGTGGTTACAGATGAAGAATAAAATAAAGATGATTCTTAAATAGTCACCAAAGGCTCCAAATTCATATGACTAAATCAGAAAATGATTTCAACCCAGAAGCAGTCACAGCTAGAAGATGATCCTGGTTTTAAATGTAGGTAAAAGCAGACCTTTCAGATGCTCTCACCTGTTCTGACCACATACCTGTTACACATGCTGATATGACCCTGAAAGTTTACCCAGAATGCACTTTGTGCAGTGAATGATCAGGAACAGATCAAACATCCAGGTACCAGTGCTGTTTCTGCTGCTCTCTGTCACAGACATTCATCAGTGTGATGGATCATCACACTGCTGCTCACAGCTGCTCAGAGACAACAAACCAGGTTTAGTCTTCAGACTGAGTGAATATGAAACTGATTTGGTGATATTTAATATCCATAGTATGAAGATAACGTTTGCATGGCTTCATTAAATATACTTAAGTTATTAATATCAGCTGATCCTGAGAGGGTTGGGTGGGAGACACTACGCATCTAAATGCATTCTCTCCTCTCACTCAGGTGGCAGAGTTAAGGATGAGTTTGGTCTGAAATCTTCATCCAGCTCTACAGCTCGTTACAGCTCGTTACAGCGTCAGCTCTCTGTAATTGGCCAGATGCATCAAAGTATCAGATTAAAAACGTGTCAGAAAGATCTACAGTCTTTTTGAATTGTTTGTACCAAAAAAGGAAGTCAGGCAGACTCTTTAGCTCTTACAAGAACAGCAGCTGTAATTTTGCAGATAAGAGAACAGATCATATTCTCTTTCTGAAAACATGGATATGAAAGCAAATGTAAAGGTGGAGCTGATAATCAAACAAACCCTGAAGATCTTATCAGAAACCTGCCGCGTCTTCTTCACTGGTTAGCTCCCTGAACTGCAAACCTTCTTATTCTCCTTCGTGCAACAGGAAACAGCAGGTCACAGCTCAGGTATTACGTCTCTCGTGACTGTATTCATCATCGTGTCAAATCCCACTTCAGTTCTGCTTCAGGCTTAAAGTCGGCACTGAGACGTCCACTAGCAAATAAATAGACAGTCAGAGCAGGCGGTAAAAATACTGCAGACAGATGATCTTCCTGAGCTCCATGTAGACTCCAATCTGCTCTGCTTCCTTACGACAACAAAATAAAACGTGAAGTGAAACTGAAACGCTGAAACTGGTGGATCATTGGAGCCATAAGTAGACGTCTGACAAGGTGACGAAACTCATTATCCCGAGACTTTGTTGTTGGCTGTTTTTGGACGACCCTTTCTCTCCTACCTGTAGGACTTCAGGGAGAATTGACATGGAGCTCAGTGCTGACTGGCTGAACTCAGAGAGGATGACAAACACAAAAAACCCTGAAGGTTTAATTAAGAAATGCAGAATATGTGTAAAATAAACCAAAAATAAAAGCCAGGAGTTTCGATTGTTTCAGTTCAGCCCATCATACCTGTGTAGATCACATCCACCACCCTGAGGTTCAGCTCTGTGGTGCACCTGACAAGGGTGACTTTGGGGTGGCTGTGGTTCAGGAGGTGGAGCAGGTTTTTCAGTAATTAGAAGGTTGGTGGTTCAATTTCTGCCTGGGGCAAGGTACTGATCCCCAAGTTGCTCTCTGATGCACCCGTCGGAGTGTGAATGTTGGATAGTAAGCACTTAGCTGTAGAAGGAAGTGAATGCAGAGTGCTCAGCTAGAGTAGAAAAGCGCTATACTGTATATAAGAACTAGTTCAATTACCATTTACAGTCGCTGAGCCCCTCTTCCCTCATATCCTGTCTCCTCCTCTGTTTCTCACAAACTCTGTGAGAGGAGACACAGAAATACTGAAACACAGGATTTAAAAAGGAAAACTGGACCTGTTTTTGATCCTGTAATCATTTTTTATGACATCAGTAGAAGAAAAAAATGTAAATGCAGTGGGTGCAGTTATTTTAGTCTGTGCAAAAGTGCCTTATAATCAGGGTTCGCTGCTCTTTAGGTCTTCCACAGATTTCTGAAATTGTTTGCAGCAATAACAGCAAAGTCACAGCCTGTGTCCTTAATTTCTGCTTCCTTGGCTCTGTTTCCTCTAACCTGGTTTTCCTGCAGATATAGATACAGAATCCCTCATTGATTGTGGCTGTTGAAACGTGATGTTTGCTGGCCTGGAGTGGATGTCAGGTGTTATTTTCTAACAGTTATCCACAGGAGAATAAACTCGGTGCTCTTTTTTAAAGCTGATCTTTCCCTTTAAACGTCAAGACGCTGCTGTTCTCTCGGGTTGGATCTCGCTGACCTTTGCTTTGATTATTTCGTGCCTGTAGGGGAAACTCGCTGTGGCTTTGATCAGTCGCCCTTGTCTCAGATGTCTGGGTGTTTTATTTACTCCACAGAGCCACGCTGCAGGTGTGCGGGACTCTTCCACGGTTCCCGGTGCGAGCTGACTGACAACCTGTGCGCCTCCCAGCCGTGCACCAACGGCAGGGAGTGCATACCCAAGGCTCAAGGTTACGTGTGCAACTGCTCACTGGACAACACAAGGTAGACAAATGTACCGATCACACCACAGCCACTTTATTAGGTACAGATCAGCAACTACACTGCTGAAAATAAATAAAGGGAACACTCAAATAACACATCTGGATGAATGAAAATCTGTAAATCTGAATGAATTAAATATTTCCATTGAATACTTTGTTCTGTACAAAGTTGAATGTGCTGACAACAAAATCACACAAAAATCATCAATGGATTTGGAGTCTCATACAAAATTAAAGTAGAAAAACACACTACAGGCTGATCCAATTTTGATGTAATGTCCCTAAAACAAGTCAAAATGAGGCTCAGTAGTGTGTGTGGCCTCCACGTGCCTGCTTCTGATGAGGTGGCAGATGGTCTCCTGAGGGATCTCCTCCCAGACCTGGACTAAAGCATCCACCAACTCCTGGACAGTCTGTGGCGCAATGTGATGCTGGTGGATGGAGCGAGACATGATGTTCCAGATCAATCAGATTCAGGTCTGGGGAACGGGTGGGCCAGTCCATACCTTCAATGCCTTCATCTTGCAGGAACTGCTGACACACTCCAGCCACATGAGGTCTAGTATTGTCCTGCATTAGGAGGAACCCAGGGCCAACCACACCAGCATATGGTCTCACAAGGGGTCTGAGGATCTCATCTCGGTACCTAAAG
>VOQJ01026020.1:0-11088 GCA_015052665.1 Apistogramma diplotaenia | reverse complement strand
TAAGATAGAGCAAAAATCCTTTTTGCATATGAAACCAGAGGATTTACACTTACATGTAATGCATTCAACCTGACCCAGAGTGCTGTATTTTTCCTCTAAAGGGTTTGCAAAAATTGTGTACAGCTATGGCATTTCTGTAGCTAGCATTGTATGTAGATACAGAAAACAGTTTTCAGTTTCTTTGTGGGTTAGTGCACTTGTTAGCTACCTCATGTAGTTCTTAACATCCACAGGTGTGCTGTTACCTGTATAAGCCCAGTATAAGCCCAGATGTTTCCAACTACCCTGTTACCTGTTTGGCACATCCATATTGACGTCTTATAGTAAAATAAAGGATATATATTCTGCTTATTGAAACTTTGCTGTTTAGCATGTAGCTAAAATGCATCGTTACCCTTAAGTTGCTTGCCAGTGTACTGTTTGATGCAAAAGTACATTTTTTAATCATTTTCATATTTTAATTATCTGGTCATAGGGGAAAAGCTCATCACACACATCAAACAGATAAAAGTAGACTGAGCTTACAGGTTTGGTGTTAATGAGTAGAAATGACACGTGGAACCTGTTATTTAAACCTCTGCTTTTGTGATGCCATCATGCTGAGATCTAACAAAGAAGTCTGGAAGACTTCCCAGAAAAAAAGAGCTGTGAATACCTTTGAGTTTGGCAAAGGATTTAAAACTCTCTTAAATTATTCATGAAATATTCATTCCACTGTTGTGACAATTATCTGTTTTTGTTTTTTGTGTTTTTGTTTTGTTTTGTTTTGTTTTTCAGGATTCCCCAAAGATTTCTGGTGAGATTTTGCTTAAAATATTAAGAGGTGAGGCTTTCTTTCCAGAACCTTTAGGATCCTTCATCACTGGAAGACAGTATCTGGTTATTTCAGTTGAAATAAAAAAAAATTGGGAGCTTTCATATTCGATTAGATCAGATTCAGCTTTATTGTCACTGTAAACAAGCATTAAAAAAAGTTTTTGTCTCCGGTCATGGAGCCGTCATGCAGCCGTCATACAGGCGCTACCGCACATATTGATGTGCTCTAGAAAATATCACTAACAGGTCCAGGCATTCTTCTGGATCCAGGGATTCATTTCATGCATCATTCAGAGGGAATTCTCACCCTTTAAGGAGGGGACGCAGTCCTGTATTGCTCTTATGTTGACTGCATTTGAAAACCAAGTCTCCAGGGTTGATCATATTTTTATTTGACATTTAGTTTTAGAAAAACACCATGGAAGAAAAAAAAGCCATGGTCTTAGTTTCCTAGATTAGCTTTATTTCCCTCCATATTTGTTTTAAATATGAAAGCTCTTGATTGTCAGGCTCCTTGTTATTAAGAATATGAAGTGACTGCACTTTGACTGGCAGAACTCAACCTTTATATAATCCCAAATTTATATTAACAACAAATCTTCTTTAGCAAAAATGAATCCCATAACTTTTTGCCACTATCATAGCTATCAAGTGGTGTCTTTCAGTCTGTGGTGTCTTCACAGTGTAGATCATTCTGAAGATTAATATCACACCAAATAAATCAAGCATTTGGCAAAGTTGTCCTTAAGTGTAGCTTTATCAGTTTTCACCATATTGTTCAGAGCTGCATAAAGCTAACTGGTGGCTTCCATACAGTAAGTGTTATTTTTACCACAGGATCCAAGACTGAAGACTGACACTGTGAGCAACTTGAAAGTAGATGGAGGGAATAATAGACTGCTGAGCCAGAGTTCGATACCATCTCAAAAGTGCATGCAAAATGGCAAAGAGAGCTTTTCTGATTTTTGTCAGCAGCACTTCAACTTTTGTTTTTTCCCCCCATGGACCTCCTACCTAGCATGAATGCACAGCCACTATTTTTCAAATGCAGTGCAGCTCAATCAGCTTTTACAGCCCGTGTTTTGTCAATAGCGTTATGGTTGCTTTTTGTTTGCTTGTTTTACCAAGAGCAACCTTATGTGGACCTTTTCTATTAGAACTGCAGCCTCACACTTAGAGAAAATTTATTTTAAGATTGCCAAAATGTAATTTTCAACACTATTCCTTTCTAACATCAGAATATAAACTTTTTTCACATGCAAAAGATTTGCTCCAAGTATAGGATAAATCCATTATTTTTTTAAAATTTGGCTTATTTCTCTCACTTTCTCAGATTGCATCTTTACTTGTGGTTCCTACAGTTTCCAAAAGTAAAATGGGAAATATAGATAGATAGATACTTTATCGATCCCACAAAAAGGGGAAATTACAGTTTTCAGGCTTCAGGTATCAGGCCCCTGTGCTGTGGAACCAGCTTCCAGTTTGGGTCAGGAGGCACCTTCTGTACTTTCAAGATTTGGCTTAACCTCTTAACAAACACCAGGTCACTGGCAACCTATCTAAGGTTAGGTGTCTACCCATTTTACTGACTTTTTCCTGTTTGGAATACCCATGTTTAAAAGCTTTAAATGGAAAAGCTGTCAATGAGAAAATGTATGAGACTTCATTTGAACTCTGAAATCTTCGGTTTCGCATGTGGCTAAAACAAAGCACAGCCCTAACCATAGACCCTTGCTGATGATCTGGTGAATGTTGAAAGGTTAGTTTTTCTGGTTAAAGTTTGAGTTAGACTAGATCAGGTGACCCCAAACCATCCCTTATTTGTGCTGCTGCAGTATCTTAGTATCTGTAGTAATTCCCACGATGTACTAAGGACTTCTCTTGCATCTCCATCTTTTTACTCACTATGCATTTTATTTGGTCCTGGTTATTATGTCTTGTCTCTATGCTCATCTTTTCTGGCATCTCTTTGTCCCCATGCCTGTGTTGCTCCTCCCTAAGCTTGTTTCTATGGGAGGTCTCTTCCTGTCAAAAAGGGAGTTCTTTCTCCCCACAGTCAACAAGGTACTAAATAAATGTATTTGAACTGAAACTGCTTAGACTGCAGGCCCTACAGTAAGGACCTAGATAAGTGGTTACAGTAAGTTGTAGAAGATGGGTGATAAACAGCTTAGCTTAGTTCTATTAAAAAAGAGCATTGCAAAGGCAACACACCAGCTGACTTCCTACAAAGGGCAGATTAACAAATGGCACATGTTCATAGTTTGTGAAATAAACACATGCTAATACATATGTATATACTATAACCTTGTTGTTCTTTTGCAATTTTTCTAACCCCACCACTCTATCAGCCATTTATTATCCCTTCAGCCTTTTCCTTCACTCTCTCCTCTCTTTTCCACCTTCACCTAGCTTCTTTCCTCTCTGTTATTTTCCTCATTCTCCTATTCATTGAGCTCCATCACTCCAACTTTAGTTTTCTCTCCCTTCTGTCTCTCTTCAGCTCATTCCTCCATCGTCAAATATCTCGTCTTTCACTTCGCTGAATTTCTCCCTTGTCCATAGGCTGTTTGTTCACCCATGTTACTGCTCCACACCCAATTTCCAATTTTTCCTCCACCCCTCCCCTTTTTATTCCTGCACTGATGAGCTGAGATGCAGCTCCACTCATCAGATTGCCTGTCTCTCCTCCTTGCTTTCTTTAACACTTGTAGAAATGACCTGACACATCCAATCCCAGGTTATTACACAGATGTGCCAAATCTCTCTCTCTCTCTCACACACACACAGACACACACAGAGACATTTACTGCAAGAAAAAGCACATTCCCCATGGCTGCTACACAGACACAAGCACGCTCACCCTATTACAGCAGCCCAAATGAAAATGAATTATGCATTCTGTCCTGCCACTTGTAACAAGTATATGATACATCCCCCATTTCCAAACAATTGGGCACACAAAAACACATGCAAAATAGGAATGGACACACTCATGTAAACACACGAATACAAAAAGCAGTGAAAACAAAAGCCTGACCGTTATTGATGGAAATATCAGACAAGCACAAGTTCATTCTTCACCAACATGTTGCTTCGTATTGGGCTAATGAAACTCCTCACAGCTCTAACGCTGTGATTTCTACATAAATGGCCGCACACATCAGACATCATTGTTTTCAGCCCTCATATTTACTGCAGTTTTGAATGATATGCCACCCACAACCTGCTGCACCTGCTCCCCTCCAACTCCATACCAAGGTCGTCGGCCTCCCTCCCAGCTTTAGCATTCCCCTCATATCCCCCATAATCCTCACTGTTTAAGCCTGAGGTACAAATACATTCTATTCAACCTGTACCAAGGGGGCTGATAATACCCAGCAGAGTGTGTGTTTGCGTATACGTGTGCATGCTTACGTGAGAAATGTGCCTATATACACCTCTATGTGTGTGCATGCACACGGGCGTCTGTACAGGGCTTTGTGTTAAACACCCATAGGTGCTTAGTATTCTCTCCACCACGTGTCCTTGCATCCCCATGCTTATTCTTTCCGTGTCTGTTCTCCTCTCTCAGATGAGAATCCCAATGGCTGATGGAAAGTGGAAAGAAAGAGGGTTAGGGAAAAAAGGGGGGAAGATGTAGATGGAGGAATGAGCAACAAAATGCAGGTGGATAAAGTTTACACAGCATGACTGATGTAACCTTGGCACTATACCTTGCATTCTTTAACAGACAGCTAAAGAATTGGGAATGCTGAACAGGACATTATGTTAGCCACTGAGTGTCAGTACACAGTAAATATGCAAAACAGAGAGATGTAGTGGAAGGTAAGCTCACCTGCACTCAGTTCATCTCGCCTTAATAAGACAGAACTGAATTTAACCCCCTTTAATGTTCAAGTCTACTTAATATCACAGTAAATTGAGTCAAGTTATATAATCCATACTTGTGTCACACATACACGTGCCTTTCGCCTGCAGCGTGCTTAGTAATCACAGGTGATTAGCTTTATCCCAGCAGAGAGAAAATGGAAGCTCGTCGCAGCACAAACAGCAGTTTACTCTAAACTAAATCTAATTTGGCGTCTTCTCAGGCTGCTGCCGAAATGTGTCCACACCAGATGGTGAGGCTTGCATGTTGTGATGGGAGCAGACATGCCTTACAACGTCCTCAAAGCAAAAAGTACAGACAGGAGTTTTAAGAAAACTAGTAAATCAAAAATATGCAGACCAAATTCCTTTATGTGACTGGGTTGACAGCTGTACTTGAAACTATTACGGCAATTGTTGAAGAAGATTGTGCAACGAATGTGAAAACTGGAAGTGGTAGAGACTGAAATAATTAGTAAAGGGGGAAAAAGGCTTGAGGCCTGGACTCATTGGAACTATTGCAGTAAAAACAGCACATAGTGATTCACTGCGTATGTACATTTATAGATGAGGAAGAATTATCCAAAAGTTACGATCACAGGTCAATAAAATTCTTACTGATAATAACCTGGATCTCCTTCGGGAGTGTCAGAGCAGTGATTCTTCAACTTGACTTTCACTTTTGGGAAGTACCCGACTTTATAGGGAGGCAAATCTGACAAGTGATCCAGGTGATGAGTGAAGATGGGGTTGGTGTGGCCAAAAAAGGGAAAAAGCTGTCTATAACAGCTACGTATCTTTGCGCAGACAGACTGCACATAAAACAGCTGCTGCTGCTGTTGTGTTCTCAGTATTTATGTTGAAAAACTGGGGGCTGCCTGAGTGTAATGTTGTAATGCTTTTTATTCACAAGCATCCTTCTAAATACGTCTCTACTGCAGGTCTACACAGGGGCTTGTATCCACAAAACGCTATGTATGGCGGAGAATTAACACTGCACATCACTCTGAACACACCATCCCCAAATATCAAATATGGTGGTGGCAGCATCATGCTCTGAGGCTGCTTCTCTTCAGCTGGGAAAGGGAAGCTGGTCAGAGTTAATGGGGAGATGGATGGAGCCAAATACAGGACAATCTTGGAAGAAAACCTGTTGGAGTCTGCAAAAGACTTGAGACTGGGCCGGAGGTTTCCCTTCCAGCAGGATAACGACCCTAAACATAAAGCCAGGGCTACAATGGAGTGGTTTAAAACCAAACATATTCATGTGTTAGAATGGCCCAGTCAAAGTTCAGACCTGAACCCAATCAAGAATTTGTGGCAAGATCTGAAAACTGCTGTTCACAAACGCTCTCTGTCTAATCTGACTGAGATTGAGCTGTTTTGCAAAGAAGAATGGGCACAAATTTCAGTCACTAGATGTGCAAAACTGGTGGAGACAAACCCTAAAAGACTTGCAGCTGTAATTCTATCAAAAGGTGCTTCCACAAAATTGACTCAGAATACTTTTGCACACTACACGTTTAAGTTTTTTATTTGTAAAAAATGTTTTGAATCATGTATAATTTTCTTTTCACTTCACAACTGTATACCACTTTGTGATGGTCGTTCACATTAAATTCCAGTGAAATATATTTACGTTTGTGGTTGTAATGTGACAAGATATGGAAAAGTTCAAGGGGTGTAAATACTTTTTCAAGCCACTGTACATAGCACTCACCGGCTGCCTCTATGTGTGTATATTCCTCATCTTTTATTTGCTGGGTTGTATCCACACTGCTTAACAAATTCATGAGATGATTACCCAGTTTAAGGTTCATGCCACCACTGGCCTAAATTAACAGTGTTGGTAATAAAAGCTTATTTTTCTGTAATGGCTAATCCACTAGTATATACAAGTTCTTTAATTTTAATGATTTATAATGTATGATATTGAAATATAATTTGTTGTTTTCCATGTTTTACAATAAAGAAAAAATAGTAAAGCACATTATTATTAGTTATTACTTAAAGAACATTTTGTTTCAGTGGTTGAATGTTATGCTGCATTAATTCCTGACTTTCCAGTCTGGTGTGCCAGCTCAAGTTTCTGTATAAAAACATGAATTCAGCTTGTTATTTGCCCAATATATAAGAATATAATTCTAGTTTTAAACATGGTTTTGACAGATTTCCTTATGTTTTCTCTGGACTTCTTCTTCAGGTTGGGATTTCTTGTGTTTTTGGTTGTTTCCTCAAGTGCCACATTGTTTTAAACTGACCAGTTTAAAACAATGTTTTATTATGATCATTGCCTGAAATGAAAGTTTTACCCTGGTCTCCCCTGTCCTGCATTTGGATCATCTCCTCTGCCCATAAATCAGCACCGAAGGGATCTATTGTTGCTCTATTGGTATATTATGCTTTACAGTTTGAATTGTGTGGTTTTGTGCTTTTTACCAATATGTTATTATTGTGAAAATGAGAATGGGTGAATGCTATTTAAATAAAGTTTAACACCGTACACATTAAAGGTGCTACTGGTGGTGGCAAAGCCATCAGAAAGAAACTGGAGATTCTTGTAGGGCTTTTCCACAGTAGGGAAGCTGGTTGCCCCAAGCGATGCAGTGAATAGCTACTAGCATACACTGACACATTTTGAGTGTTTTTCTGCTGCACAGCAAGATAAAGTTGTTTAAGTGACAGAGATGTGCTGTGTCTGTTGTACTGTTATATTATACTAGTCAAATTTGATTTATTCTGATAAAAATAACAATATAATAACATAACAACAAAAGAAGTGGCAAATGGACATATAAAGCAGTCTTTAGTGATGAATCTTGAAAGTTGATCTGATTATACTGACTCACCATTATTATGGATGGTGTCAGTAGTTCAGGTTATTTCTGTCCCTATAAGTACAAGCTACTGTAAATAAATGTATCCCTTAAGATTAAGTTTTGGACCTCAAGGGTCAAGGGTCTTGATGTTAAGGGACAATTTCAGGACACTGTTTGTTTCCTGGCCCACAATCAGTAAGGCTAGAAAAGCACTATATACTGTAGATGCTAGTTCATTAGCAAAGCTTACAAATGACTTACATGCTAAAGACAGAATCTGTTTTTACATCCATAGAAGACTGCATTCAATAGTGAGCTTAAATTAGATCATATAGTCAGTCACTATGAATCTTTTAATAAAATAAAGGAAATAACAAATCAAATGTGATTTTCTGTTTTGCCAGCATAAATATAATGTGAATGTTGGCTTTGAAAAAAAAAAGTTTTTTATAGTTATCTGATAAATAATAAGATTTACGCTTTAATTCTGCTAGGCTGTTGGGTTTAGCACTAATTACTGGCACTACAAAGGTGAAGGTTTTTGGATGCAGCTTGCTAACCAAGCCTGCTAGCATTAGCTGATACCATAGCATTCTATTCATAACTTAGGGCTCCAAAAAACCCAACATGGCACCAGCCAGGCCAGTGCCTTTGAATATTCAAAAAGCACAGTCCCAAACCAGTGAGTGATGTCACTGTGACCATGTCCATCTTTTACTGTGGTTAAAACTTGTGGAACATTATTGGTATCGTGAAAGAGAGCTGGTTGGTTCTGCAATAGTTCTGATAGACAGAATAACAGAGTTGGAGTGATATTCAGCAAAATTCAAAGACTTTCTTAAGGAACCTGTGCAGAGATATCATCCAGCACAGAAAATACTGTGACATTGAATTGGCTCAGAGAAGCAATCTTTCTCGCTGAACTGTCACTCAAGCTTCATTATGAAGCTCAACCGGTGTACATATTCAATTTCACAATTTCTGCGTGAAATTTTGAGTGTGCCAAATTACATTTCATGAGACACACAAATTGCAGGCATGGGTGAAGGAGGTCTGTTCCCAGGTTCCTGCAATCATGGAGGACACTTGACCTTAAGAACTATTTAAGTGGATAAAATATGAATAAAACATGAGAAAAGGCCATCACACATAAAGAATCAAAAATAATTATAGGGCTGCATAGGTGTTTTGCAATTATATCGCTTGCTGAGAAGAAATGAAGTACCACTAATGCCAAGTGACAGCTGCAATTTCAAAGTGGGAAAACATTCCTGTGGTATAATTTTTGCTGACTTAATTTTTAGGGGATTGGTAGAGAGGGCAATAAGTAATAAAAAAAATAATGGGAGTCTCAGGAACATCTAGTTAAATTTTAAGTCTGAATGCAAATTGATCTTTAGAGGATTTTAGATCTAATTAATCTGTAACTGACAAACGAAAAAGGCTCTGGTGAACAGCTTCAGAATCTAAAGTATGCTCTTAAGTCACAAATACAGTATCTGTGCATTGCAACTGCAGTATGCAAAATTTTTAGCTGTACAACTGAGTGCTCAGTGGCATTGGTTCATGTTAGTCTAAACAAGTAATTTTTCTACTATTTGCTTTGTTAGAGACACACAGTAATTACAGTCTGGTCTTTTTGGAGGTTTAAATGTTCTTTATAAAATTTGTTGGTTACTTTCTGGTACTGGGATTTATTTATTTCATGAAAGCATTTGAAATGCTTGTTGATTTTGAATAACTTTTTCTTTGTAAACAGACATGTGGTGGGCTGGTGTGAGGCTGTAAAGTACCCCGGTATTGATTAAATATGTGGACCGATACCAGGCTGACTTTGGTGCTTATCTTTTATGGTGGCAAAGCTAAACAGATCCATCCAACCATCTGCTAATCACCAGTTGCAAAGGAAAAAAATTAATTCCCCAGTTCCTCACTTGCAAGTGGTTGCTGGCAGTCACTGTGAAATCTATAAAGCACCACTGACTAGAGACTGGGCCCGACCCCAAGTGGTTATTGAACGCTGCTGGCAGAAGTGGACTGCACTGCACCGAGAGCCTCCTTGCAATTGTTTTGGTGACTAACAGATTGACGTGGTTGCTTGTAGGAGACACTGACTTGTTTCCAAACAGTCTCGAACTACTTGCCAAGGGGTAGTGAAACTGTGAAAAGATCAAAATAAACCATAAAGTGTTTAAAATAAAAGCTGAGCCTTTTGAAATGTGTTGGTTGCACTGTTGAGTCACAATTTTTACTTTGAAGGTGAACGTCAAGGTTGCCAACAGCTCACTGACTGTGTGACAGAGGCCTAAGAATTGTAACCTACATCATCTTGGAGTCTAAATCAACATAAGGTGTAAGTCCTTATACAGTATATCGATAAAAGTGGACAACAAATGAATTACCTATGTAGGGAATCTTGTTTCTACCACCGAAATAACTTTTTGTGGCATCCATAAATTTAAATTTCAAGTTACGTATCGGAAGATTTTGAGTTTCAAACCCAAAATTTCAAATTAGCTCAGCAAATCAGGAAGCTCCACAATGGAGAGTCATTTCCTTGTTATCTGGAAGCACATGGCAGCAGCAGTTAGCCTCCAGAGTACAACAAACATGAACAATTTGGTGCCTGGATCATCATCTTCCAGTAAATAACTGCATCAAAGGTGTGGAATCAATGTGGTCATGTTGAATCACTGGACACCTGATGCCTTCCGCTTTCTGGTTCCAGTCAAGAAGGTAAGAAATGGTGTACTTTCACAGAGGTTCCAGTATGAGTGCATGCAAAGTAGTGTACAATATACTAAATTAAGAATTTATAACTTTTTGTGCAGCCGTGTGCTGCAATAATATGTGTGGTACCACACCATTTGAGAATCACTGGCCCTCAGAGGTAAGGTGGCCAAAGTCAGTAAGAGCATTAAAGGCATTTGCTTGTATCTATTGCAGTAATAGCTTAGGATGAGCTTCATAACTGCAGTATTTACCGCTACATCAGATCTGAATGTCAGTGGTGTGTGTGTCCATGGTGTGTGTGTGTCATCATGGTCGCAGCCTCTATGGAGCATGTTATGAGCCACGTAAGTGGTTGGACAGAGCCGCGCTCGGAGCTGATTGATGCTGGCTGGACCGGCTCTAATGCTGTCTGGCTTCTAGCATACAGAATGTGACATTGGTTTGGTCTGGAGAATATTGATCTAGAATGGTTCTTGCCGAGCGTAGATATGGGGGGCTGTATTGATGTTCACCATGGTTCTCATTTCAGGCTCATCTCACCCTGCCTCTGTGTTTGTGTGTGTGTGGGGCAACAGCAGTGCCGGAGGCTACTCAAGTGTGAAATCGTGTGACGTTTTCTCCATTGCGCTTCATTTAGCTACACATCGCCCATCTCTCATTCCTGACAAGTTTCTTAACTGCTCCAAAATGTGAGCGCCTCAGGGCGGGGTGGCTATGTAGCCCTGCCAGTGTACAATGTGTGTGTGTGTGTGTGTGTGTGTGTGTGTGTGTGTGTGTGTGTGTGTGTGTGTGTGTGTGTGTGCGTGTGTATAATAGAGATCGCATCTGCTATGGAAACGAGCGCAGAGGA
>VOQJ01026009.1:0-11445 GCA_015052665.1 Apistogramma diplotaenia | reverse complement strand
TATCTATCTATCTATCTATCTATCTATCTATCTATCTATCTATCTATCTATCTATCTATCTATCTATCTATCTATCTATCTATCTATCTATCTATCTATCTATCTATCTATCTATCTATCTATCTATCTATCTATCTATCTATCTATCTATCTATCTATCTAAAGTGAACATGTTTGGATTATTTGCAGAAACAAAACAAACAAACAAAAAAACATGATCCAAAAACTTAGTCTCCACACTGAAATCCTATTTGCTTTTAAATGTCAGTGCCCGAAAGCTATACTGAACAAAACGGCTTGAATGTGTTATTTAAATGATAAGTGCCAGAACATTCAAATGGCCCCGGCTGTGCTGAAACTGGCTTCTTATAATGGAAAAGGTGCAAAGCTAGTGTGCAGTGATATTTTCATTACCTGATTTTTCTGTGTGCATTCACCTTCAATGCTGAAAATCTGCTAATTTCTACATTTCCTATAGTACTGACTGAAGTCAAATGTTTCCTATTTTGGTTTTTCAACAGAAAATAGCATCATTTTCACGAGACTACATAATATTAGAAATATTTATGGTTGAAGCTCCTAAACCATTTAATTTTATACAGTGAGCACTAGGTGTTGCTATAAGGCTGTGAGGTTGATAACAGAGCACTGAGCTACATCTTCCCGTTATGTCACTGCTCTGCTCTCTGTGCTGAGCCGAAGCAGCATGCCAACCAGACGTCTCTGCCTCTCATGAATTATACAAACAAGATGGCCTTGGCTTCACTGTCACTGTAGTGAGGCCCCGATCTGTCACCTTACCTGGGTATGACACACACCTCTGCTACTGGGAATAAGTGCTGGGTTTGTCTAGTCTGACACACACACACATAGGTTACACAGAGGGTGAGGGAGACAAAAACACACTTTCTCAATGTTGTAAACAAAGGAATTTTGCCTTCCTTTCCTGCCTGTCTTCCTATCGCCCAGAGAAAATGTGTTTAGAGAAACACACTCACACATTTTCTTTAGTGTGCGAGATGAGAAGGTACTGTTTCTGTGATGGAAGTCAGTCAGGCTGACCAAGCTCAAGATCTGGCTGATGTACCAGAGAACACACAATAATTATGCCCCACTATCTGGTTCAGACCAGGAGGAGAAATCCTGCAGGTTCCTGACACAAAATTAGAGCTGCATCAAAGGAACCTGGGCCAGGTTGGCTATCTGTCAGCAGCTCGGCATCTCATGGCATGAAGTGGACACAATAATGACTGCAGTACTGACCCTTGCTGTGGATTGGGGTTTATTAGGCCAGTGGGGGTGCCCAGAGAAGCAAGATGATAACTGATAGGTTGCTAGTTTCAGTGCAAGAACAGGAGTTGTGGAAATCTGCGACACTGGGAAGTTAAATATGAGGTCAGATCTCCAAGCTGATTACAATGGCAATGGCATGAATAAACAGGAGTATATTAAATATGATTCAAAGCCCTGCATCACAGTGCCTTCAATATCTACGACATCCTCTAATCTCTGTAATAAAATGTTATGGTCAGCAGCATCAAAGCTGCACTGAGGTCCAACTCTTTCAAGCATCTTTGAGAGTAAAGGAAGGTTGAGGACTGGCCTATAATTAGCCAACATATTAAAAAATCATTAAACAAATCTAAAGCAAGGTCAGCAAGTTGCCCACAAGGCAAGTCCTGTTTTAGAGTTATGTCATAAAGGGTAACAGAACAATGAAATGCTGTTTGGAGTCAGCAGGAGCAAAAATGGTCGGGAATAAAGTTCCCTGCTTGGAATCTGCAGCTCTCATTGATGCATGCATTGATATATAAAATCATAAAGCACTTTGCTGTCTGTGTGCCAAGTGCCATTCCTGATTTATCAGGAGATGCTGTATTTATATTTTTTGGATATGATCTATTCTGGAGTAGGTCTGTGGTTTGAGCCGCCACAGATTGTACATTAAAGACTGACTTAGCAGCTGGGTTTGAACAGGGACACCAGAGGAGTGGAGGCGATTTCTCTGCTTTCAAAAGAAGTCTGATTGTATAGATATCTATATCTCTGGACCCTCAGCTGATATCCTGATGGCACTATTGCTAGTTTCAAGTCCTTTTAAGTACAGCATGATGTTAATTTTGTGCATTATGGTCTCCATTAGAATCCAGAATGACAATAAAGCAGATTGTGCTTCGGGGCATGCCTACCCTGTGATTTATAAGTAACTGCCGCATGGGCGTGAAGCGTCTCCCGGGTTCTCAGTGAGATTCATTCCTCACTCGTCACATCTGGCTCACAGCAGGACCTCATTAAGCAATAAGGGACATCACTGTGACTGGTTTTATACACAGTGTATGCCGAGCATGCAAACCAGCCTTCTGACACTGAAAGCCCACAATTACACCTGAAGTTACCTCTCCAAGCCTCACAATACGGCTTTTATATAGCCTTTAATGTTCTGAAAAGTCCACAGTGGGAATAAAAAAGCAGCGTGCATGACATGTGCATTACTTTCTGCAGCGATCCACAGCTCTGTTCCTAAAGATTGTTTCACGTCTAAATTGTGGGTTGAAGCAGCAGCTGAGGCTGTTTTTCTGTGGCCACCAAAAGAAAAATAATCTCCACAAGTAACACACTGGTGCTAACATAGCAGGATATATCAAAAGTGTCCTCGCCGTCTGTGATGTAGCGATTTTTCTCACTACATGAATCTTCCGTTAAGTCAACCCAGTGCAGATCAGACAGAAGGAGACGCAATCCACGGTTTAAGTGGCAGAAAAGTGCTGCAGAAGCTCAGGGTTTTCACCTTTTTTAGCTTCATTTTACTCACTTTACTTGTTTGCTTTGGGAGAATTGATTCCGGCGTTTCTCCGCTCTGCTGGTCCGTTTGAACCCGTCTCACCTCACACATTAAACTCACACTTTTGTCATCCCTGCACCACCTTTTGTTGAGTAATGT
This sequence comes from Apistogramma diplotaenia, assembly GCA_015052665.1. Lineage (NCBI taxonomy): Eukaryota > Metazoa > Chordata > Actinopteri > Cichliformes > Cichlidae > Apistogramma > Apistogramma diplotaenia. The sequence continues at coordinate 8,504 of VOQJ01026009.1, read as the reverse complement.
TGATTGTGTGCATTTATCTTTGTAGTGCAGCACATTGTAAAATTTGTTTTTGAAATTACCCGTGAAAATACAGGCTCGCATTCACAAGCGCCTGGGATCCGTCGCCTTTTGGAAAGTATTCTGCGCATGTTTGAGAGCCCTGATGCCGTCAGAAGAGGATTAATACTGTACATAAATTTTGCCGCTATGCATAAAGCCGTTACTCATGCATTTTAATGCACACATTTCTTGCCGAACCATTTTATACTTTGACTTGACGCCCGACGTGTTCTGCAGCGCTGAGGAAAAATCAGAGCTTCAAGGCAAAGTTAAGTTCTTGTCTGAGTGAAGCAATGATGCAATGATATAGCAGCACCTACAGTATACATGCAACAAACTCAGCTATAGAATCTTCAACTTTGCACTTTAAGAGTGTTTTACTTTAATCTGGATAGATCTGGATTTTTTGTCCTTCTGTTATAGTAAACCTCTTCATTGCATATTGTGCATTCCTTTAATAGTGTTCATTTACAGGTGCTTTTGCCTCAAATCAAACACCTAAATTTGCAGTGTGTGGTATTTTTCCAGTGTTACTGGACATTTTAATCACACAGCTCTTCATCTACCTCACATCGATGGGCAATTTAGAATCATAAGTTAACCTAACATGCTCATTTCTGGGACTGTGGGAAGAGACCACAGTACTGTACCTGCAGGCACCTCACAGACCCAGACAGGGTTCGAGCCAGGACTCATCTTGTTGTTAAGCAACAGAGCCAACAATTGCACTTACCATAGTCACAGTCACAACATCTGACACACAACCATAACTGCATGCCACATGTTGACTCTGACCGCTCATCTCTCTCAGTGAAAACAACAGTATTCCACAAATAAACACATACAGTAATGTGCAGAAGTCTCAAGCCACCCTTTTTTCTTTATATTTTGGTAGAAAAATGGGAAATAGGTGCAAGGATTTATTGAAACATGTGCAAACATACATTGAAATACAATACATGAGACAAAAACAGAGTCTATAAAAGTTTAAGGAGCACTTTTTGGCATGACCACCTCTAATCTTTAACACAGCCTGAGCTCTCTTAGGCAGCTTTCTTGTAATTTCTTTAAGTAATCTAGGGAATAGTCCTCCAGGGTTCTTGAAAGACATCCAGAGCTCTTCTTTCGATGAAGGCTGCCTTTTGTTCTGTTGTCTGTCAAGAAGATCCCACATTGCTTCAATAATGTTGAGCTCTGTGCTCTGGTGTGTTTTTCTACCCAGGTATGCTTTTACTGCACTGGCCATGTGAAAGTGAAAAATGAAACCATTGCCAGTTAGACACTTTCCAGCTGCTGTTGCATAGTGGGTCAAAATCTGTTTTCATAATTCCATTAGTTTTGATTTGACCCCCCCCCCCAAATGAAGTGCAGCCCCAAACCATGAAAGAATTGTAACCAAAGATTTATTCTTTACTCTCCACTTGTCCCAGTTCCTCAGTTTTTAAAAAAAATGCACTGCACACCGTACTGTACCGTGGCATCCCAGGTTTTGGGCTGTCAGCTCCGTGCTGGTGTAAATAGAGTAGAGCAGCACTGTAGTGTGGCTAGCTTGGCTTAGCTAGCATTGGCATCCTTATTGTTCCCACTGATCCTTCATCCTTTTCCCCCTGGGTAAAAGCTTATATGGCCGCCCCTCACTTTCTGCCGTGTATCCACGATAGAGTAGAGGACTATTTAGACCACTTTAATGACAGAAGTGTGGCTCCTCAGAAGCAAATTGTAAAGAAATGAGAGGTGACTCAACAGTTTGGCACAGCATTGTAGTGTGGCTAGCTTGGCTTGGCATCCTTATTGTTCCCACTGTTCCTTCATCCTCAAAGCTTATATGGCCGCCCCTCACTATACGAATACAAACGTTAGAAGGTGAGAAGCGTGCAGCAGTTCACATTTAACATTTTAGCATTAAGATTTCACCTCTTAAGAACTTGTGCTCTGCTCTGTACATGTGATCTTGCTCTGTTGGCACTCACTGATCAGTTTTGTTTTCTCTTGCTTTACCTTGTGTATCCCATCGCTCGTTAGCTTCAGGGACTGAACTGTATTTGGTTATTTTAGGAAAAGATTGTGGCTTTGGTTAAAATATTCTTTATGTTACCCTCGCACGTTGAAAAATTATATTTAAAGGTACCTGGTGTATTTAAATGTAACACTTGTAAAAGGCATCTTTATCGATATGTGACAAGTTTGAAGTGGCAGATCCTTCGCACTACCATCAGCCACTGCGTTGCATCACTCCACTGACAGCAAACGAAACCTTATATCTTTAAGCTACTGGAGGCTTTGACAAAATGACAGTACACCAGTTAACGCCATGGGGATGTGAATGTGTTAATGTGTCAGTGTGAACGCACCTATGTCTTCAAAATAGCAAGCACGAGTGTGGAAATTCAGGGTTTGAAACACGTTGCTGGTGACAGCGAATGGTGTCATATGTGAGCCTTAATTTTCATACCCAGCAACCTGTCATTATGTTAGCAAAGTTAAAAAAAAGTTCAACAAAGTGTCAAAAAAAAAAAAAGGACAACATACTGTAAAGAACTATAAGTGTTGAATAAAACAGAGACTGTGAATATATAGACCTTGAACTCCTTTGTAAGGCATCCACAAATCTGAAGTGAAGTAAAATATTTCCCAAGTTTCTATGAGTTACAGCTTCAAAGACTCTTTTGGTTTTGAAGCCTGGAGCAAGAAACACCTCACACACTCTGATCAGAAAATCTCAGAGACTTGCTGGTGACTTAGAGCTGCACTAATTCTCTAAAGCAGACAGGTGCCCAGCCTGTCAGAACTCAGAGAGTCAGGAAGAGTCTTGAAATGCTCGCTAATTGGTAGCCAGTCTGAAGCCGAGCGAGAGGGAGTTATAGTAATGTGATCTACACGAAATAAAAGCGCGGTAATTATCTCACCCGTCTGCCTGATAAGAGGCCCCAAATTACTGCAACAAATGTGCTGTCCATTAGCAGTTGGGTATTTAATATCGCTACTAATTTATGCATGTAATCCGTTTAACTTGATAACCTGTCTGTATCTCTTCCCCTTTAGTTAAAACACTTCCTTTACAAAGCAAGTCCTTACTTACACGATGCACTGAAGGACTCAAACTGCATTTGATTCTCATAATCTGCTGTAGCTGTGGAGGAAACTGTAAAATCACTTCACTGCAGTCCTCCTCTTTGCCACTGACAAATCTGGGTGCTTGTCGTGGTCTCCGGCTGTGACAGCCAGCACCATCCGGCCAAACTGTTTGCACTCATTCTGCCGGCCCTCACAGAGAACATGGATGCATCCTCTCCCCGGGGTGTCTCTCTCATAGACTTTGATTCTTTTGAGACATTAATCCAGCTTTTTCAGTCCTCCCCAGGCTGTGTCAAGCACCACTTTGCGGCCATTTGAATTCGCCGCTTCGCTGTTTGCAAATTGGCGCTTGGAGAGTTTCGGTCTGGTGTGAGTTTGTTGATTGCAGTGTTTTATGACTTGAAAATGTGTTGGATAGCTGAGCTGCTTGGAGTGGTTTTATTAATGGGAGCTAATCAAACAAGGAGGAGTAGGATAGACAGATGGCTGGCTGGCTGGCTGGCTGGCTGCATAAATGAATGGATGGATGCATGACATGGGAGCATTTGGGACCCCAAGCCAGAATCCGCTTTTAACAATTACCACAATATATGTGCAAATTGCCTGCAAAGCGATGCAAACTGATTAAAATGTGATGTGAAATGGCCACAGAGAGACATAAAAATGCAAAAATACAGAGAGATAAATTGCCTGCAAGGAGACGCAGAACAACTAATAAAAGAGATTAGAAAAGAGATTAAAAAAACATCTACAAAGAAAAGGACTAAGAATATGCAAAACAGCAGCAAAACGATGAAAATTGGCTACAAAGATTTATTAGATTGATACAAAGTATCCCCCCAGGACTGTATAAAACCACAGGATTGATCTCAGCAACTATAAATAGGCTACATACTGGATAATATTTTAGACACTGGAACTTAAATAATTATATTCCTTTGGATGATAACTTCTAACTCGTATATTTGCAGAAACTAGATGCAGCGCATGAAAGTAGTAGAAATGCTTGCTTTTCCTTTTCTTACTGAACACTAGATGTCCCCATGAGCCTTTAAAAAAATGAAACTCTCTTGGCATTTCACTCAGCCTTTGCAAAAGCACTGTTTGGGTTATCATAAATACATTTTTTATCAAGACCATATAATATAGATGCAAATGAAGAGATTACAGCGAGATTATGCAAAGAAGCAAGTGTGCAGACAGTGCTAATGGGGAGTTAAAGACAAAGCACCCTGGTTAAATGCAGGGCAGCCTGAAGCATTACAATGGCCTGTAGAGAAAGCATGAGCTCAGAAAACAAAACCATGTGCATTGTGGGCCAGGTGATCCAAACAGGGAGGATTAGATAGTGAAGCTCGAGGGGTGTAATGGCTCAGATCTCCCACCAACTCACCCTAAAGTGGATTATGAAGCTGATATCGGTGTCAGAAGTTTACTGGAGGGTGAGAGATGGGAGGAAAAGCAGGTCCGGGGTAATCTGCTGGTAGACAAAGAGACGTCTCCAACTGATGCCGGATAAAAGTACAGCTCGCCTGGAGTAAGATGAGCACGGGGAAGAAATGAAGTGATAGTGTGATGCTGTTAGTGACTGGTGAGGGGGGAGCGCTGGAAGAGAGCTTTCACACCAAGGTGAAGCTGTGATTAGAGAGAGATTGGAGTTAAAATCCCAGGGATTCTCCAGTGTCTGTCCAGGTGCTTATTGAAGTCTTACTTTCATTGGTGTGAGGGAAACAATCAAAATGGAGTTGGGGGAGAATCAAGAAGGGGACTGATACATCTGTGCCATGTGAGACTTTGGGCTTAAAGATGGAAAATGTGTAAAAGCGCCGGCAGCTGCTTTTTCTAACCTAAACTAGTTATGATTTTTTTAAACCCCAAAAATCCCATCATCATCTATTATTCTGCTTATCTGAATCTTCTGATTAACTTAAGCAGAAAGAAAAAAAAAACCCAAAACGGATTTCAACTTTCAAAAGTTTTCTAAGGCAGAAATATATTTTTTAAAACCACCGTGTGCTGCTTGATGAGGCTCGTGTAATTTGAAAAAAATTAGGTTAGGAAATAGGCTTCCTTTAATTGAAGTTTGCAATAAGATAAGTTCGAAATGTATTAGCAAAGCGACTGTACACACGAGTAGTCACGAGGGCACTGAGATGTAAACAACAGATAAATGCTTATTTTCTAAATGTTCAGAGGAGACAGAATTGAAAAAGGAAAATATGATGATAAAGGCGACATTTTCGGAGGCATGGTTCAGTCATGCAGAGAGGAGTCTTTTTTCAAGAGTAACAAATGTCACCGTTCTTCAACATCCTATTTCCGTTCATCTTGGATTCATTTTGGAAAGCTAATGTTTGCATGTGTTGTCTTTTCATTTCACATTTAACATTTTAGCATGCAAGAAAAGGCAGAAATAAAGGCCCAGTCTGTTCTGAACAATGTCGAGGAAGGCACAAACTACAACCGGAAAGTAAACACTGATATGAATTTTATCATGCGGAAGATAAAAAGGGGATATATGCAAAAGGTTTTCTCACTGATAAAAACAAGTTTTATATTTATTTCTCTGCAGAATCATGAAACAGTAAAGAGATTAAAAACCTGGCTTCTGGCAGCGGTTTGACATTTACACAGAAATCAGCTTTGATTAATCAGGTGTGCCGCATCCTGCAGGTTCAGGCTTTTTTCAAGAGGCAACATTAATGTCTTTCAAAATTCCAGCTATCAGCAGAGTTTCACTGTAAAGGTGAGTGTCACTTACATAAACCAACACGCAAACAGTAATGCAGAAAAGTCCCCCTGAGCAGAGCTTTGGAATTTTTTTTAGTCAAGCCTATCATTAAAAATCAAAATAAATCTAACATTGGAGTGTAAGGCTCAACGTTGGGGGCGTGGCCACTCTGACTGACACAGGTGGCTGACACAGGTGGCTGACACAGGTGGCGTACCCTCTGCTTGGCTTCACCTTAAATTCAAAAGGAGTTGTGAACTGGTCTCAACCTGTGTTGTTGGTGCCTTTTGGAGCACTTCTTTGCTAAACAGTAAGTCTTCCTTTGCAGCTGAGTGTGCTAACAGATCATCCAAGAAGTCTGTTCTCCACTTTCAGTGAGTGAGATTCTAGTTTTTTTATTGCTATGTTAAGTAGCACTAATCAGCAGGACCTGAGCTAAGAGAGGAACAGAAACAACAAGTTGCTGTGCAAGGGATTGCATAGGACGAGTGACTAGCTGGATGGATAAAGATGTAGATATTTCATTTATCCAGGGCTGGGCCATGGGCTCAGCAGCCTAAGCAGGGAAGCCCAGACCTTCCTCTCCTCAGGCACCTCCACCAGCTCATCTGGAGGGACCCCAAGGTGTTCCCAGGTCAGCCGAGAGATTTAATCTCTCCAGCGTGTCCAGGGTCCGCCTCCTGGTAGGACATGCTGGTAGGCCCTCACCCAGGAGGCATCCTGATCAGATGTCTGAACCACCTCGACTGGCTTCTTTCGATGTGGAGGAGCAGTGGCATTACTTTCAGCTCCTCCCGAATCGCTGCACTCCTCACCCTGTCTCTAAGGGAGAGGTCAGCCACCCTTCGGAGGAAGCTAATTCCAGCTGCTTGTATTTGCGATCTTGTTCTTTCGATCTTTACCCAGAGCTCATGACTATAGGTCAGGGTAGGGACGTAGATCGACTGGTAAATCAACAGCTTCACTTGGCCTTAAAGGTGCTGATTCCCATCCCAGCCAACAGGACCGCATCATCTGCAAAGAGCAGAGCTGAGATTCTGAGGCCACCAAGGCAGAAACCTTCGGCCACACAGGATAAAGAGCTGGTCCAGCGTTCCCCGACCAGGACAAAACCACATTTACTTTATTTGTTAGATGTATAAATCAGTAGCTTTAACTTCACATTCACCAGTAGGCTAATATGTGATTATGTGACATGCAAGAGGGTTGGTGTGACACAAGTAGATGCTAGGGATACGGTGAGATGGAGGCATGACATATGAGATGTAGCTGCAAATTTTGTGGTGCCCAACATTAAACAGTGATGCTTTAAAAAGAAGCTGAAATGCCTTTTAGGTGAAAAATTAGGCATGTAATTTAATGTTACATTGAAGCCAATATAAATACATTTGTTGCTAATTTGGTAATTTTTCTAGTTTACAGTATGAGAAAAGCGTGTGATAACACAGAACTGCAATCACAACGACTTCATGGCGTTGATGACTTGCAATTAATAAGCAAGTAATGGCATATACATAATAGTTATATAGCCCATGTGCCCTTTTGCTTTAATTGTTATTCAAATAACAGGTGCTTTACATTGAATATCTATGCACAGTGGAAATAAATGAATCATTTTGAGCATAAATGTTCAAGGTCAAACATCTTATACTGAGTGTACTGAGTGCACTGCGCATGTAAATAGGATTGCTTTCTGCATTGACTGCCATTTCAGACTTTTGCAAGGTGTTTATTGCACATATCACAATAATGATGATTTACCAGTTAGCACTATATGTTGAAAACATTATCTAGAATATGGAGAACATCCACTTCTTGTTTTTCTCGTTCCACGTTCGAACCTAATGAGGTTTCACAGGATTCTTCTTCATTCACCTCTTATTACTCTGTGTGGTTATTTTCCACTCTACATTTAATCATTAGTTATTATTAATCTCTGGCTACACGCGTGTGTGTGACGGTGTGTGTGTGTTAAGACCACTGAAGATCACACAATTTAGAAAATGACACAGTAATGTTTGTCTGTTAAAATGAGTAAAATCAAGGTACAGCTAATAATTTTAACAACGTAACAAAGTGCAACTTGTTGGACTTTTTTTATAAAAGATACTGTAAGTCTCATTAGTGAGGTTACAACAAAAACAGTAGCTTCTTCTATTTTCAAGCATTAATTAACAAGTTGTGGCAGTGCTAAACCGTAATGAAACAACAGATGGGCATGAGGACGGTGAGGATGAAATGATTAAAGGTTCAGCGTTTGCACTTTACTCCTTCAGTGTAGAGTTTCTTCATTATTCATCTTATTTATCTCCTCAGTAATTTTTCACTAGTAGCTGAAACTCAGCCAAAGCCAAATCCCTGAATGTGACAGATGAGGCAGTGAACATGTTCACTCACACAAAACAAGAAGCAAACATACAGTAGAGCAAACATACAGTGTATGTGTGTATATATATATAGTGTATGTGTGTATATATATAGTGTGTGTGTGTGTGTGTGTGTATATGTATGTATGTATGTATGTATATATATATATATATATATATATATATGTATATATATGTATATATATATATATATATATATGTATATATATGTATATATATGTATATATATATGTATATATATATGTATATATATATGTATATATATATGTATA